>JAYKYS010000158.1:0-15000 GCA_036924285.1 Asterella californica | reverse complement strand
CTCTTTGGTCCGCGAAAATTATACCACAACCCGATTCATTCTAGCGGCTAAGTCCTCAAGGGTGCGGCACCAAAAATGCGATAACTCGGCCATTTAGATTCAGAATGCATTAATTCTTTTTTCACAAGGACTGTTTTCAGTTGGGGCACGTGCATGGTGAATTTCAGGGTCATTGGCTTATGGATTAAATTCTCGCTCACGAATAAGTGACCCAGATTCACTAAAACAGTCTCCACTGCCTACACGTGGGTACAGATCACTCCAGATCTCGAAGGTGGCTCGATGGAATTGGCTCAAATAAATTTTAGGTGTGAGGACTACTCTCGAGCTACCCGAGGGGAAAATTTCAGGTCAAATGGGGACGGTTTAATCAGCCGAATATAATTTCAACTGATAATTAGACAGAAAATCCTGGAAAAATATAAAACGATGGGTTAAGAATGATATTACATCACCAAAAAATCTATTAATTTTATACTTCGAACCATAATTATTTTCGGGGCGAGAGAACTTATAAATTTATTTATCTGCATTTATATTCTCCATGATTTTATCAATAATCTATATATGTGCTAAAATGTACAGTAAAGATCAGAACCATTCATTTAGTGGTAAATATGGGTATAAATATGCTGCATGCATAATAACGAGATGATCTAATGAGTAGTTTTAATTTTAGTTTATCTTTCATAAACATATCTTATTCATTTAGTAAAAATATATATTTTGATAATTGTATTCATACATATTTTCTTACAGCGATGTCTACAAAGTAATGACGAATAAGTAAGATATTATATCACCAAAAGATCTGCTAATTGTATACCGTAATTATTCTCGAGGAAAGAGAACTTATAAGTTGAATTTCTTTATTTTAATTATCTATCATCTTATCAATGATATACCTAAGATCGGATAAAGGGTGGATAAACGAAATTGGTGGTGAATACGAGTTTGGGTATATTTTCTAACAGCGAGATCTTCAATGTAATTAGTGATGGATTTTCTTCTTGATAACCAGATTACATAAAGATCCATGCACATTATCTTCTAAGTTATACTTGAGGTCGCTTATGTTAGGAGGTGCTAAATAATATATTTTATTATTTTAGTGAATTCAAGATGATCTTACAGGTGGAAATCGCAAACGATCTGATATATGCATATTAGTTCACACATAACTCAAGTTTGATATTATAGAGTCTAACATCAAGAGAATACAAAGAGGAGGATGAGAACTAAATATACTATTGCTGCAAACAAGACCATCATATGATTGTCATCTAAGTGTCATATTTTGGTGATATAATATCAGAATAAGTAAGATATTATATCACCAAAAGTTTAACCAATTTTACATCGTTATTATTCTCAAGGAGAGAGAATTTATAAGTTGACTTGTCTTTATTTTAAGTCTCTAATATTAATAGAATATGTAGATGTTCTAACGGGTTGTTTTATCTCAAACTTGTCTTTTAGAAATATGTTATCTTCATTTAGTACTAAACCCATTTGGATAATTCTTTCCATATAGACAACACTGTTTTTCTAACAGCTATTTCTACAAAGTAATTAATAATGAATTTTCTTCTCGACGTAGAGATCCATGCACATTATCTTCTAAGTTATATGATAGTAGGTGGAAAAAATAGATATTGTATTATTTTAGCACCTAGTTATTTTGAAAGTACTGCGTATATAAGATAGTGAGATACCCGTTTAGTTTTAATGATCATCCGTACTTATACTGTCAATAAGACCGTTTCATTATTTGTAGTCGTAGTAGTGAAGCTAGACTTGATATTTCGACTTAATTAAAACCTTGAATCAAGCTAATATGTAATATGCTAGAATGAAACATGAAAGTTGTTATGTGGAATATATGTATATGATAATATCCCCGCATCTAGACATTTGGATTGGTTATATTATTTTAACGTTGAGATGCACGAACTTGTTTAGACTGATCATATGCAAAACATCAAAACGTTATTGGGCTTGTGTATTTTAGGGTTAGAACGAAATATTATCTTATAAACTCATGAATATACTTGTGAGTTTACCAGTTATTGCAAATAGATCTTGAGTGATATTTGATGAGTAGAATTTCTTGTATTTGATGAAATAGTTGGGAGGATAATTCAAACTCAATTTAACTCATTGTTGGTAAATCTGCCACTAAAATGTTGATAAACAAGATAATGTGTTTTATGTATTCTACTATGCAGATCAGAAAAGTACTTAGTACTTAGAGATGTACATGGTTGTTAATGTTCTCGAAGAGAAGAGATGCAAGTCATGAGTTAAGATAGTACTTTGGTAGTAAATTGGTACTAAGTCTGAATAAAACTTCTAATACAAAGATGAAGATGAGAACTATAACATAGTTGCAAACAAGACCATCATATTATTGTCGTCTAAGTTTCATCTAAGTTTCTTGAATAGATAGAATAAAGGATATTTCAACCTAAGATATACAAACCTCTCGTAATATATATAATCTACTACTACACATAGTATTTAGTATTTAGTTGTCAATGTAGACTCAATAATTCAGCCTAAATCTACCTTCTATTTGTTCTAGTCAAACACGAAAAAGAAAGATATAATGTTGCATAGAAAGTTCATGACGAGTATATCCTTTGATGTATCGTAAAACAATACAACAAGAGTATATTGGAGTAAAGTTTCTAAAATATATATCATTGATAGTAAATGCTACACAAAAAATACACAGTATTAATTACTACATGCAAAGCATGACAAGTATTACGTATCATTTTCATAATGGAGAGTATATCTTTGGATGAATCGTGAAACAATACATCCAAGAGTATATTGGAGTAAAGTTTCTAAAATATATATCATTGATAGTAAATGCTACATAAAAAAATACAGTATCAAATTACTACATGCAGAGCATGACAAGTTTTAAGTATCAGTGCCATAATGGAATGGATATCTTCGAGTAGAGTTTCTAATTTAAAAAACATCTGGGTATTAAACCTTACATGAAACACTGAACCATGGAAAACAGAATACAACTTATATTCAGGTTGATTTTATTATTCAAATCTTTACTCTATATATATCTTGAACTGGTGTATATATGATAACATCCAAAAAGAACATTACCAGTTATTACAAAAGGGTCCTAAGTGATATTCATGACGAGTATATTCTTTGATGTATCGTAAAACAATACATCCAAGAGTATATTGGAATAAAGTTTCTAAAATATATATCATTGATAGTAAATGCTACATCAAAAACTTACAGTATTAGTTACTACATGCAGAGCATGACAAGTTTTAAGTATTAGTGTCATAATGGAATGGATATTTTCGAGTAGAGTTTCTAATTTAAAATACATCTGGGTATTAAATGTACATGAAACAGTGAACCATGGAAAACAGAATACAACTTTTATTCAGATTGATTTTATTATTCAAATCTTTATATGTTACCCTATGTATATCTTGAACTGGTGTATATATGATAATATCCAAAAAGAATATCATCAATTATTAGGAAAGGTTCTTAATCAAGAACCAATGTATATCAGATTATAGTACTTTGGTACTAAGGCTGAATTAAACTCTAAGAACAAATTAAGATGGTCTTATTGATGAAAAGTCATAAACTATCTTACATATAATATTAATTCACAAACAACTAAAGTTTGATACTATAGAGAGTCAGTCTTAAATCAAGAGAATTCAAAAATGAAGTTGAGAATTAAATATACTGTAGTTGCAAACAGTACCATCGCATTACTATCCTCTAAGTGATATTGGTGCGATTTTCTTGAGTCGATAGAATAAGTACTGCTTGTCATTAAAACCTAAGATATACCTAACTCTCGTGATGTAAATAATCTACTACTATACTTAATATGTAGTTGTCAAGTTGGACTTGATAATTCAACCTAAATACCTTTCATTTGTTTTAGTCAAGTATGAGAAAGAAAGATATAACCTTATATACATATATAAAAGTCATGACAAGTATATCTTCTTATCAATGTATTTTAAAAGAATACATTCAAGGGTAAAGTTTCTCAAACATCTATCATTGATAGTAAATCTACATAGAAAGACATATAGTATGAACTACTACATGCAGAGAATGAAAAGTAAGAAGTATCTGTGTAATAATGGGATCTATATCTTGGAGTAAAGTTTCAAAAACATCTCGGTATTAAATGGAACAATAAAACATGGAAAACAGAATACAACTTATGTTCAAGTTGATTTCCTTATTGAAATCCTTATATGTTACCAGATGTATAAATATATAGCTTTAATTGGTGTATAGATGACCATATCCAAAATATTAAACCGACATTACATGTGTCTTTAAGATCTAGCCTGAAGGTATATGAAGTATATATGATGGACTACATGTGATATTCAGTTAAGTGAATATAAAATATATTTAGAATAATTGTCAAGTTATTTAAATTTAGAAATTGAACCATGTGTAGATTGACCATATGCACATATCAGAACGCTATTGGGATTATGTATTTAAGTTTTAGGGTCAGAAAAGCTTAATAAGTAAATTTTCCCGGAGAGAGGTTATCAGTTGAGGGTTATATTCGTGAAGTGAAGAGATGAATGTCATGAATTAAGGTAGAACTTCGGTAAACAGTCTAAGTAATAGTTAAAACCTATAAGATGTAAATTAATATAATGGTATTATTTGATGAAACCTAAGACACGATTTAGTATATAAATGGAATTTTAGTTTGATAATCTAGAGTCTTACGAACAAGAAAATACAAAAGATAAAGGTGAGGCCTAACTATTTATTGTTGTAAACTTCTCATTAGTGAAATATCATCTTATTGTTATCCAAGAGATTTATGGTGAGATTTATGAATCAAGTCCAGCTTAACTACTATACATACGTGCCACGTAAATAAAAATGACACTACATGTGTATTTAAGTTATATAAGGTTAGAAATGAACAGATATTATGAGTAGCTTAAGGTTTAAAGACATAAATTCGTGTAAGAATATCATAAGTCACTTTGAGAAGTATCTTCTTGTATCTGTTAGGAGAAGTATGGTTAATCAATTAAAACCAAATGTATATCAAACTATATGTATAAACTATGAATATAAACACATATAGTAATTATATTCAGATTAAGACATATTTAGATTCACCTACACATATAGTATGTAGTAGTCAAGCTGGACTTTATAACTCAACATGATTAATATTCAATCTGTTCTGAACACTGAAAAAACTCACGTATGGAGGATAAATGATTGATAGAATAAATCATGTTGAGCATTGAAACGGAGCGTGTTCTAATTATTTGAATCATGTAATACTTAATCAACTAATTCTACTTATATTTGTTAAATATTTTGAAACCAAGTTCTACATGATAAACCAAAAAGAGAAAGATGTAGGGTTACAATATGGTACCACAAGTTTCAAAAACATCTGATATTAAATTGATACTACATGTGTATGAATAGGGTTCTAGGGTTAGGAATGAACACTATGAATATCTACGGTTTATACTTCAGAGGAATGTTTCCAGTGTAAAAGGGTCAGAAACCATCTAAATGACATTTCTAATGACATCTGAGTGAGACAAGTCTTGATCTTTAAGTTGTTGTATTTGATAGGATAAGCGACTCATTAAAAGTGAATATATATCAAACTCTTTTGAATATAGTAGTTAAGCTGGACTTGATTTTCAAACCTATATCAAGATCTTGCTTGTTTTTAACAATGAATAAACTACTATACGAGAAAAGAGAAAATTGTAATGATACGTATAAAGATGAACTTCAGTACATATGGTCAAAGTCAATAGGAAAAGCCAAGAGAGTAGAGAAAATATTAGTGGCTGTTCGCTTGATAGAGATATAGAGATCATATTTTATTTAAACTTTGAATCAACATTTATATGAGTTAATGGAAGATGTAATGACGAGTACGAAGTATCAGTACTTTAACATAATACAATACATCCAATAATAAATTGGATTAAAGTTTAAAAAGCATGATCTTAAATGCTATTGTAAGATAAATAAATCAAGAATGAAGAAAATTATCAGTTGAGGGTTGTTGACGTTAAGAGAAGAGAAAATCATGAATCATGATACTACTTTGATATAATAAGATTAAATTGATATAATGGGTATTATTTGACGAAACATCAGAATATATAAAGAAATTAAAGTTTGATACTATAGAGTTTTAACAACACGAGAACACAAAAGTTGAAGTTCAAACTTAACTTTATTATTGTCTAGGACTTCCCATGAGTAATTGAACCGTAATATTATTGTCATCTAAGTCAAGTTGATGTGAATTTCTTGTGATTTTTTTTCTATTGAGAGAACAAGTAAAGTTGCTCACTAGAATCTAACTTATACCAAATTCTTTTGTATATATTAGACTAGTGAAGTTATTAAAATATTCAAGACATAGATTAAAGACAACAACAAAAAACCAAGGGAGTACAGAAAATATTAGTGGTTGTTCGCTTGAGTAAAGTTTAAAAAACATAGGTGTTCAATGCTACTGCAAGATAAATGAATCAAGAATGGAGAACATTATCAGTTGAGGGTTAAGGGTTGTTGACGTTAACAGCTGAGATGTAAGTCATGAATCCTCGTACTGCTCAACATAATAAGATGAAATGAATATAATGCTATTATTTGACGAAAGTCAGATCAGATGCATAAACCATTTGATATATAAAGAAAATTAAAGTGTGACACGTAAATAAAAATGACACTACATGTGTATTTAAGTTATATAGGGTTAGAAATGAACAGATATTATGAGTAGCTTAAGGTTTAAAGACATAAATTCGTGTAAGAATATCATAAGTCACTTTGAGAAGTATCTTCTTGTATCTGTTAGGAGAAGTAAGGTTAATCAATTAAAACCAAATGTATATCAAACTATATGTATAAACTATGAATATAAACACATATAGTAATTATATTCAGATTAATACATATTTTGATTCACCTACACATATAGTATGTAGTAGTCAAGCTGGACTTTATAACTCAACATGATTAATATTCAGTTTGTTCTGGACACTGAAAAAACTCACGTATGGAGGATAAATGATTGATAGAATAAATCAGGTTGAGCATTGAAACGGAGCGTGTTCGAATTATTTGAATCATGTAATACTTTATCAAGTTGGACTCCTTTAAACTCTTCATAAAGTTATACATATGATCAAATGGAAAAGAAAGATGCAATGTGACATATGAGAAGTCAGTACCTCGAGTATTATAAGAAGGGAATACATGGAAGGATATACTCAAGTATAGTCTACAAAACAATTCATATTAAATGGTACATAGGAAAACCGAACATGGAGACAGTATACAGATAGATTGATTTTATATTGGAACTAAATTCAAATATAAAGCACGTTCAACTTGGTTATCTTGACCATATGCAAGATATCAGAACGATAGCACATGTCCATTTAAGTTTGAGGGTTAGACATGAACATGAAATATCATATGCAAATAGCGTAGGGTTTAAACTCATGTAATTCTGAGGAATCTTTAAGATACATGTTAATCTTTAATACTTGAAAAGACAGAGAAGGATGTCAATAATCCATAGTGAAAAATTGAGTGATTTAATTGAAAAGCATAGATGAGTTTCATGAATTAAAATAGTACTTTGGCAAAAATTATGAGTAAATGTTGTAAGATCTTGTTAATAGAGCCTCATTGTATGAAGAAATCCTAATAAATGCATAAATGATATAAAGTTTAAGTTTTAATTCACAGAAAAATTTAGTGTAATGTTGCAGAAATTAAATGTTGGCAGAAACTGATATTGGTTTCTGAATTATTTTAATTGTTAATTGACATAGTTAGTTGATTAGTAAATATGTCCAACTGTCTCTAGTAACTTAGATATGAAAAACCCAGAGTGTATAAACAAGAGTGAAAGACCTTGTTTGAAGTATATAATCCTAAATAGGCAAGTATAGTACTTTGGTAAACATGAAAGATCTGATTGATAAGTTGTGATTCGATGGAAAATCACAAAACTCAGATAAGCGATCTAAAATAATGATTTTAATTCATAGAGATGTTACAGTTGAAACTTTACAGTATTAGATTAATTTATGTCTGAAACTGACTTTGGCTTCTGAATTATTTTAGTGATAGTAGATATAGTTACTTGACAGTGTGAATCTGCTGAACTCTCACTTGTAATTCATATTTGAAAAACCGAGGGTGTATAAGAATGTGACATTTGGCTATATATGAAGTCTTGATCCTAAAAGTTTAGGATACTAATACAAACGTCAGAGTAATATGTGTAAGATGGAGTTTACAGAGTATTGTTAGAGAAAATCATAATATATATACCGATGATATGGAATATAAATTTTTATTCACAAGACACTTTATTTTAGAGGTTCAGAGTCTTAGATTAATTTTCATAAGAAAGTGATATTGGCTTCTGAATTATTTTAGTGATAATAGATATAGTTAGTTCATCATGTGAATGTGTTCAACTCAGAATCAACTGTAATCACTTTTTAGAGGTTCAGAGTCTTAGATCAGTTTTCATCAGAAACTGACTTTGGCTTCTAAATTATTTTAATTGCAGTTGAATAAACAATGGATAGTACAGTATGTTGTTAAGCTGTCACTTGGATTCTATATTTGATCAACTGAGGAACCCTAAACAAAAGAGGGAGAGCTGTGCGCAAAGTCCTGATCAAAACTAATCGCTATAGAGGATGATCGAGTAATCCAAAACTATATGATCACGATAATCATTTATTAAGTACATATGATTCATGACATAGTGAGTGTGAAGTGTACATATGATGGGATATTACAAATGAGTATCCATGAAAATAGTTTCTATAAAACAAATGAGCTCCAAACTGTATATATGTGATATTGATTGAAATAAACTGAAGGTGAGAAATTCAGATATAGATCCTTGAAGGGTCTAACAACTACGTGTGCTAACCACATGCAAAGTATAGAAATGATACAACCGGCAGATTTACATATACGCGGAAAGAAGCAAAGAAGGACCAAGTTTGTTCTTAAGAAAAGTTAAACCCTCCACCATCAATTTTTTGCTCACACTTTTTATGAAGGGGTGTTAAGTGACATTTGAAACGTAATATGCAAACATGATAAACTCTTTGACAATTGCGGATACATGTATTTTAAGTACACAAGTAGTAAATAGGTGTAAATAGAACAAAGAAAAGATTAAATACAACAACTTACATGGAGTAATGGAAAAAGTGTCCAATATTTGGGTTTATTATGTATATCTAATGGGTTGCTATGAAAGACTAATGGGTTAAAGAGATCGAAGTTACATAGAGTAATGAAAGAAGTACTACGGTATTTGGATGTATTATGAATAAGTAATGGGTTACTTAGATCGAAATGATATAGGGTAATGGAAGAAGTATTACGGTCTTTGGATGTATTATGAATAAGTAGTGGGTGACATAGATCAACGTCACATAGAGTAACGAAAGAAGTACTACGGTATTTGGATTTATTATGATAAACTAATGGGTTCCATATTCAAGGTTATTTCATGGGGGAAGAAAGAAAAACAGACAACATACATACGAGCAATTAATTTATTCGGTGCCAAAGAATCAATTCACGTCCAAAAAGGAAAAGAACATACGAGTAATTAATCAGTTTAGTGCCTGGTAGCGTAATATATTTGTTCGATTGCCAAAGAATTAATTCGTAAAAAAAGGAAAAAAGAATTGGATGCAGCACCGGGACTTCCCGGGAGGTCACCCATCCCAGTACTATTCCGGCCCAAGGGCATTTAACTGCAGAGTTCTGATGGGATCTGGTGGCGTGGCCCTGGTATGACCGCATCACGCTTCAAATGGTGGTATCCAAGTTTATAATAGCCGGTTGTTGAGGCATGAACATGGTTTAGGTAAAAGTTCGAGGGAGGAATAATGTTTATCGATGATGAAGAATTTCATAGAAAAAATCAACTCCGCGAGACAATAAACCACCGGGGAAAAGTAAACCATCGGATATTTATTTGATAAATATCCATCGCTACATTATCAAATACACGGGAATAGTTACATCGAGTCTAAAATTTAGCTTAAAGGCCCTGAATAAAATCATACTTTACGTTGAAGTAGTCGGAATAAGATATCGGGAGCCGTCGGAACATTAAACCATCGCTACATCAACGGTGGAGGAAGCCATCGAGAAAGATTAAACCATCGGGTAAAAAATGTAGGCTTAAAGGCCTCTGAATTAAATCATACTTTGCGTTGAAGTCATCGGAATGGAATATCGGGAGAGCCTCCGCAACATTAATGAATCGGGAGGAGGAGGAAAACCATCGGCACCGGAATAGTTACGTCGAGTAAAAAAATTCGGCCTAAAGGCACTGAATTAATCGTTATTTACGTTGAAGTCAACGGAATTGAATTTCGGGATCCTGTCACAAAATTAAAGCAACCCCAAACATCGGGAGGAGAAGGAAACCATCAGGTCCACGGAAATAGTTACGGCCGAGTAAGAAATTAATGCTTGAAGCCCCTGAATTAAATCCTACTTTTGCGTTGAAGCGTATGGAATTTAATTTCATGAGCACGTCGCGACACTAAACCATAGCTAATATTCGGGAGGAGGGGGAATTTCAAAAGGGACTTGACTTGATCCCTCTGAGTAATTTGTTTCGGGAGTAAAAACGGGCCTAAATTATGAATCAAGTTCAGTGGAAAGGGAAATATTTTGAATTAAAAGGGATGGGATTAAACCGGAGAAGTTCGTTAAAGGGAAATATTTAAAAATTAAAATTAAAAATTAAAATTAAGGTATAGTAATAAAGATAAAAGTGAAGCAAAACGGTTTGACTGATTGTTCCGAAAATAGCGTAGAAGGAAATAATAAATAAGCAATAGCAATAATTTATTCACCCTAAGTTGTAGGCAATTAATTAATAGGGTTAGTTTAATTAGGGTCCCTCTGAAAAGCAAGGGGAAAAATCAACTTAATTAATATCGGGAGGAGGAAGAAACCATCATGGAAAATTAAACCATCGGCCTCCAGGAAAAATAGTTATAATTAAATCGTACTTTGCGTTGAAATCAAAGGAATTTAATATCGGGAGCCGTCGCAGCATGAAAGCATCGCTCTATCGGGAGCCGTTGGACACAATCGGGAAAGAATATTCCATCGGGCTCCACGAAAATAGTTACATGGGGTCTTTTAAATTAAGGCTTAAAGGCCCCTGGGCCAAATCATTATTTGCGTTTTCGTCAAAGGAATGGGATATCAAGAGCCGTAGCAACATTAACAAATCATAAATATCGGGAGGAGGAGGATGAACAATTGCTCGACCCCCTCGAAGCTAATTGTTTCGCGAGTAAGTGCGAGCCTAGTTCGTATAAGGAAATATTAAAAGGAGATGTTTTAACAAAGATAAAGTTATAGCAACCTAAAAAGTGAAGAAGACTGTTCAATTTATTTTTCTGAGAAAGCATAGAAGGAAATACTGAAAAGATATTAGCAACAAGTAGTTGAAATTATTCCTCTGGAATTTGAGAAATTCGTAGAAGGAAATAGTACAAAGTTATAGCAATAACAAAGTCGATGCAATAATAAAAGCAAAGCAGTAGATTGAATAAAGCATTAAGTTCGTAATAAGGAAATATTTAAAAGTAGAAGCAATAGTAATAATTTTTTCCTCTAATGTAGCGGAAATGTTTAAGAAGGAAACAAGAAGAAGGGAATATGTAGAAAAAGCATGGGAAAAATCAAATATAACACATAATACATGATACAAGGAACAAATAAATTAAGAGAGCAGAAGGAAACATAGGAGAAACACGGGATTGAAAAGATTAAAGCTGAAAGGGGGTGTGTTGTATTTATTTCCCACTAGAAATCGCAAGTATTTTACTTAGCGGAGCCTTACCCTTGGAATGATTAACGAGGCGGTTCGTACCCAAAATGGAGGAGTAAGGGTACTCTTATATCCTTTTGTAATGCCTAAATGGCTTCAGAATCGCTTTCCGAGAACTTGGGCCAAAGATAGTCATGACTAACGGTAGTTGGCCCGTAGCTAAAGGTCAAATGGGGTATCTCTCGCATCGGGAGCCTTTGTCGGACACCGGGCCAGTACAGTTAAGCACTGTCTTTATCGGGACCATAACTTCGTTACCCTTCCGGAAACTTGGGCTAAAGATAGTCATGACTAAGGCTAGTTGGCCCGTAGTTAAAAGTAATCCGGGTCCCATCGCTGATCGAGATCGAGCCATCGTCTGTCGCACCGGGACCATTTGTCGGACCACGCACAGGGCAACCGGGACCATTCTTTCCTTGTCGGAACCCTTCCGAGAACTTGGGCTAAAGATAGTCAAGACTAACTAGTCGCTAAAGCAGTTAGGCGAGCCGGTGATGACCATCGGGACCATTTTCTGGAGCCAGCAACCCGAGCAGCCTAGAGAGTCTTTGTACATCGAGTGTCGGACCACGGGCATGAGAAGCCTGGAGTATTGGGACCAATTCTGGGACCATCTTCACCGGCCGTGGATCAATTTTGGTCGGGGCGAGGGTTTAGGGAAGGATCAGAGATGGGACCATTTTGGGCATTTTCTGGAGTTAAGAGTCAATACCTTTTTGGGGTTGACCCGGGCGGGGTTGGAGTAAAAGTAGGGTCTCTGATGGATCAGCGGGCAGATCAGATCTGGGACCACGTAACCCACAACCCGCCCTCCGGGTGGATGGGTTGGGGTAGTGGAGGGTGTAAGGGTGGTCTCCCAACCAAAGGGCGGGCGGTCTGGCTGGTCCCGCGGATGATCCAGAGAAACACAACCCGAGCCAGTGTGGTCTCCACAACCACAACCCATCCGACCGTGGTTGCCTCTGTACGTACGAGGTTGCCAGCGGTACTAACTAGGTTAGAGCCCGCCTTCGTACGTGTGGCGTGGCCCAATGAGAGAGAAGAACCAGGTAAATTTGAATTAATTGAGTAAATAAATAGATAAATAAATAGATAAAAATTAAGAATAAATAGATAAAAATTAAAAAATGAATAAATGAATAAGAGATAAATGAATAAAATTAAAAATAATTAAAAATAATAAAATTTAAATAATTGAATTTGGTGTTCCTTTTTACCTTGGCCATTTTCTGTGTTCAAACACACCTGCGGGCTAATCCACGTGGCAAGTTGGCATTTTGTCCATTCCAGGTTTGGATCTGAGTGGCAGAACACCTGCCACGTGTCAAAAGAATATTAGATATTGAGTGGGACTCCGCACGTAAGTCCACGTGGCATCCAACCCAACATTTAGACGGAAATCATACTTCCGCATAAATTTCGAGTATTCTGGCGATATAAGGGCACCCTCACGTGTTGACACGTGGCAACATCCATACTTCCAACATTCAGGGAAAGGGATTTTCTGAGTACATAAGAGGTACTCATTTCCATCTCATAAAAATGAAGGAGTACTGCGAATGAGAGAGTGCCACGTGGTAGATTATTACGGTTCACATTTCTTGAAAACCTTTCCACACGAGAAGAAAAATCCGTATAGATGGCCGTTTTCGAGGTCTAGGTTTTCCCTCACACGTGCGTCCACGTGGCACCCACTTCCAACACTTGGTCAAAAGAAAGAAAAAAAGAAAAAACCTTGTTCTCACGTGCGGGTTAGAATTTTAGAGTTCAGACAGAGTAGTAATAATAATAATAATAATATTATTAGTATTAGTATTAGTATTAGTATTATTATTTCATCTTAAATTCCCTTGAAGTAACTCGTGGCACGTGAGAACTCTCAACCGACCCCCCACGGAAGTACATGGTAATTTTCGACCCTCCCTCCACACACCAAAACACCATGTTTCGCACGTGTGAACGATAAACACCTCGTCACATAACCAAAAACCGCTGGGACCACACACATGAGGACACGTGGCAGCCGCCTCTACACCCCAACACTTAGCGAAACAAAGACCTTGTCCTAAAGACTAACTACTAAAATATGAACATATTGTTATTATTCGGTTACCCCAACCAATTCCCACGTGCGATAAGGGTTAACCCTAACTAAAATATGAACAGAATATTGTTATTATTCAAAGTACCCCAACACTTGGAGAACTTGTACGGTTTAGGGTTCCCACGTGAGAACTCCCACGTGTGAAACCCCCCAACGTTGGTGAACAAGTAGAGCATACTAAGGCGCTTCCCTCTTCTACTGACTAGAATGCCACACGTGTGAAGACTCCCACGTGTGGCCACGTGGCACCTTCTGCGACACCCCAACACTTAGCAAAATTTCAAGCCCTCTCAACACGAGCCTCGACTTCTAGAAGTACATTAAGAAAAAAAGAAACCCACGGATTTTCCTCCATATAAAAAAAGGCATTATAAATTGGAGGAATTTCGAAATCTGTTTCTTCCCCGTTCAGGCCATATTCGAGGGAAGTACATATAGAGTAGAAATATACGAGTACAGAAAAATCAGAGCGTGTACAAATGAACTCTGTGTGTTATATATAAAAGAGTAGAAGAATTCGAGTGAAAGAAAAAGACTTAAGTCTTTGTGTGTATATACATGCGTATGTGTATAAAATGTTACGCATGTACGTACGTATTTGAGAGAGAAAGGAGTCTGTAAGGAACAAATCTTTGGGACAGAAGGCTGAATCTCAGCGGATCGTAGCAGCAAGGCTACTCTGCCGCTTACAATACCTCGTCCCATATTTAAGTCGTCTGCAAAGGATTCATCTCCCCGATCATCTGGAATTGCGATTCAAAGCACCCGGACCGCCGCTTGTTCCGCGAGGCCCGGGGGAACTCTCGACACATGCTCTGGGGGACGCACAAAAAGGCGCCCCTACCGGTAGTCGGTTGAAAACCGGGGAGGTAGAAAGCGCCGCTTCTAGCATGGATTCTGACTTAGAGGCGTTCAGTCATAATCCTACGCATGGTAGCTTCGCGTC
>JAYKYS010000157.1:0-63257 GCA_036924285.1 Asterella californica | reverse complement strand
AAGGCTGCCGAGCCGGCATATGGCATTGCAAGGCTGATTAGTGAAGGGTACGGCAAACCGGACGGCAAGGATGAAACACCAATAGACATACAATATGCTAAAATCGCTGAATGGCTGTAAAACGCTCTATCAGCCCTCTTGTGCATAAGCTATGTCAACTGTTGCCGAGCTGATCACTCTTCATTGTAAAGGAACGCACAGATACACAGCAATAAAGTTTGCAGCAAAGCAGTGCATGGCTGTGTAGGGTGTCAGGAAGCACCTTCCAGCTGACTGGAGGAAGCGGCTGCAAGCCATTCAGGCAGCAGCAGCAACAGAAGCAAAGAGTTTGCCTCCTGGCGTTAGTCAGCATGAATCCATGAGCTATTTTGCAGCTAAAGAAATCAGGGACAAGCTTGCTGGGAGTGCTGACAAAAGCCTGTTTGGCAACCTGAAGGGCAGCGCGGGCAGCTGGGACCGAATTGTCAAAGCGTATGAGAAGCAACGTACATCAACCATCTCTCCCAATCATATTGGACAGCGTGCATATGTCTCTACAGTTTGCATGCCAACATTGCAGCTTTGAACAGCTTTGAACTGCTTGGTTGCTGCAAAGTTGTTGAGCAGCAACAAAGCATTCTGGACAGACCTGTTTGCTTACTGTGACTTATGTCCATATATTCCAGTGACAACAAGCAGACCCAATTAAGCTATTTGCAAAAGCAACATTGCTTACCTTGAGTAGATACAGTCAGCCTATCACATGATGACTCGACCACACACGTCATAACTACGCATTGACGAATCACCCTTGCTGTCAGCAGGCGTCCACTTGGCAGAAGCTGGTAGCATGCTGATACGCAATGTCGATTTTGAGATCCCCTACTTCAAGAAGTTAGCTGAGAAGACTCAGCAACAGCTAGCCGATCAGGAGCACAAGCACGAGGAGTACTTGCGCAGTGCTGAGGCCGCCACAAAAGACTATGAGCAGGTCTGAAAACCAGTCACCTCACTGGGATGTGGAAGGCTGCTGAGTTTGATACTTCCCTGTTGCCACTCATGCTGTGGCGCTCAAATCAGCAAGCAAGAACCCTGTGGTGTACAGTACACCTGTCTTTTGCAGTAAAGGATTGACTACACAATATGAGCTATACTCAAACAAGTGCTTTTCATGTCATGCTGCCAACATTCATGTATATGACCAACAGATAGAGCACACACTCCTCATTTGATGTCATGCCAAAGGGGGTCATAGCAGCGCGCTAATGCTGAGTATGTGTAATGCATACTGGCACCATGACACACCTCACAGCTCGGAATGACATGATGCTCTGACAGCGTACAAGCTGGCCAAAAGCTTGTGTCATTCCTCTTCTTGCTCAACACCCCACATCGATGCAGCCGTGCTGCGTCAGTCATGTGTCTTGTCGGCGCCTGAAGCTTGTCACATTGTTCTTCTTCTTCTTCAGGAGTGCAGTGAGCTAGGCATCAAGGGCAGGGACATCCCCAGGGAGCTGACCCAGCTGCTGCAGCAGCTGCCAAGCCTGTATCAAGAAGCCCTGTCTGACATTAACGGCCCTGATATGACCTCTGCCATGGATCACTACGCTGCTGTCACTGCATATGCTCACTCACCTGCTCCCAATACTGCAGCAGCAGACCCCAGCGCAACCCAGCAGCAGACCCCAACAGACCCCAGCCGCCTGCTACCACACTTGCATTCCATCAGGAGCAGCAAGGGTCCGCAACAGCTTGGTACCCTCACAAGCAGCAAACAGCCCCTCACCTTCAGCAAACAGCATGGAGGACAAACCAGGAGACAACCAAGAAATTCAATGGGACATCACAGATGAAGCTGGTGATGAGTCACATGGGCCTGCAGAAGCGGCGGCTGGCAGTGATGGAAGTGGAGATATTGACTGGGATGTTGCCATGGAGCCAGCTTCTGAAACTGCAGGTATGGCAGTTGGGGTCCTCCTCCCCCTCCACCCTGAAACCCACCCCCTCGTGTTTTCCCCCTGTCTCTCAGGCTATCTTGAGTGATGAAGCTCGCTTGCTACATCTATAGGGTATTACATGCTCTCTCTTCTCTTGCTGGCAACCCTGACTCACCTGCAGCTGGGAGGGCCTGGGGGGCGGGGGACAAGGGGAGTAGAGAGGGGTCTGTTGCACGGGTTCTGAACCAGGCTGTGTGCAGCTACAACTGCACGATCACAGAACTTTGCAAGCTTTGACACAAAAGGTGTTGAAGCCACTGAGTGTGCTGCTGTTGCAGAAGCAGATGCCAGCTCTTCTGCAGCAGAGGGCATTGGGGAGGGCATTGACATCAGCTGGGATATCGACATCACAGAGACAGCTGAACAGACACACGGCGAGAAGACCGATGGAGGTTCAGGTCAAGCAGGCTCTTCAGAGCTGCTGAACGGCAGCTCAGGGCAAGATGCTACTTGGCCTGAGAGCGTGGCGAGGTTGACCCAGGATACAAGCTGCAGGACAGCATTGCTGGATGACCTTCATGAGCTGAGCGCTTTCTTGTCGCAGCAGATGCAGGAAGTGAGGTCAGGTGAATGTCTCAAAACTGCCGGCGTTTGTTCATGCCCAAATGGCATGTATCTAGTCCGTACCTGCACCACGTTCTCAAGCTTGCAAACCCTTTTGACAAGGAACTTCCAGCTACGCATGGCCCAGAGCCAGCAGCAGGCCCATTGAGGGCAGTGACGCCCCCCCCCCTCCCCTCCAAACTCCCCCCCGCCCAAACTCCCCCCCCCCCCCCTGTAAGGTCCCCCTTCTCCCTCCAGTCTTCCTCCCCCATGATTGCCATTGTAACAAAATCAAGCAAAACATTGGTGCCATGCGTCTACATCTGCTCAGCTTCTTCCTTTCAAAGCATCTGCGCACGCTTGCAGCGCTTGCAGAGTTTGAATGCCTAAGGAGGTTGTTTTGAGACGGTCAGGCAGTCTTGTCTTGTTGCTGCTGATATGCTTGAATCAGGGTCAAGGCGAGGCAGATGTGTTTTTTGGACGCCCTGTCATTGATCAAAACATCTCTGTCTCCCTTTACGCTTTTCTGGAGCAGATCAGCAAAAGCGAGGCAAAAGCACCTGACCATCCTGTCACCACCTAACCTGCGATACCACTACTGTATCATATCTTATGCATCCTCCTTGCATAACTCCAACTGCACCCCTGTAATGCCATGACATAAGGATGACAAGCGTACAGCAATCTGCAGGTCTGCTCTCAACTCAAGTTGAAATGCTACAAGCTTACTCAAAATAGGCTAAGATATCGACAGGATGTTGACTGTACGCTAGCTACGTAACTGTGTATGCTAGCTAGGAATCCGACCTCAAGTAGCAAGCCTAACATCACTGATAGTAGCAATAACAGTAATAATAATAATCATGATGATGATGACGATGATGATGATGATGATAACAACTGTACTGTATAGGTGGCCATGAAGCTCTGGCAGGCGCGGCACCAGACAATGTGCAGCGTATGAGCCTGTCAGGTCTCCAGCAGCAGAGCCAGCAGTAGCCCAGGTGCTCTCCAAGCTGACTAGCAAGAAAGTGCAGCAGTTAGTCATGATTCAAACCTCCAGCCAGTACTCGGGCCGGCTGGCAAGGGCCCTGCAGCAGAAGGGCAGCCAGCATGACAAGTTCCTCAGGTCAGTGCCCTAGGACCATGTGCCCCTGTGCCAATCATGTGCCCCCTGAGGTGTATCATACATGTGAAACTCTGCTTTTTCTTGGATGCTGCATGGTCTAGCTCCAGGCAGGGACAGCATTGAGTGAAGCCTCTCATGAGTTATGCGGGAGCCTGCCTGGATGTTGCTGTTCAGAGTGGTTGGAAATGCTTTGCTATGTGCACAATCACCATCTGGTTAAAAGACAGAGCAGCCATTTGTTCAGGTGCCTTGCAATGCCATGTTATGTGAAAGAGATGCGTAAAACCAAAAATGACTGCTTTGGCTGTAGTAATGCTTGCATCATGTGTTCATCCTGTGGATGAGAAACACCAGTCTACCCTTTCTGGCTTGTTGCCATGTTCAAAAAGAGCTGATCAGTGCCATGCTGTCATGTTCACTGGCTGAAGTGTGTAAGATCTGTCCTGCTCATTACAGGCTGGCACGAGAAGTTCAAGCCAAGCAAGAAGAGCAGGAGCGCTCACTCAGAGGCAACGCCCCAAAAACTACAAGGCTTGATACAAGAAAGCAGACACATCAAGATATATGTTGAGCAAGCCATATCAGCACTGTACAGTGGTCGCCAGATTCACATTATTGAGAGATAAACAATGTAATCTAAGCATCGCAAGCTTGCAGTTTTTGTGGCTAAAGCCTCCCACCAACTACTAGTGGCCACTGCTGCAGTGCACTGACTTTGCCAAAGCAACCGTCACAATCACACACACAGAATATCAACAGTGTTTGACAGTGTATAGGCTGCCCAACAGGAAGAAATATTCCTCAGAAATAGTTCAGGCTGGAAGCTGGCTTATATTCAAATTTACCAGACTGCAGAATTTCAAACATTGCTTGCATAGATGGATCAGAAGGCTATGCACTATTGAATAGGTGATGCCCCCACAGCATTTTAAGTAGCTTCAGTAAGACATGCGGGTACACAAAGACTTCCCCTCAAGGGAATGGTTTTGAGAGCAGGATTTCCCCAGAGACCACTGGGCTGGGCTAATCTACCAAGCTCTCTCCTACTCAACGTCATGCTGTGATGCCAGAATCAGCGTATTGGAAAGCTCCGGATTGCTCAAACTCCAGCATGTCAAGTGCCACCTGCAGCACTCTATGCCAGTGACTATAGTCTTCTTGCTATGAGACAATGCCACTACAGCTTCAATCCATCCCAAATGGGTTGACATTGCAATGATGTCCTCAAGAAGGCACATGATGTCAAAAGCATGCTTGCAGTACCCAACAGCAGCTCTGGAGTACAAATAATTCACATGCAAGCAGGCACATACCATCTGGCAAATTAACCACCGCTCAGGGCTTTGGTGAAATGCATGAAAGGTGTTGGCGTATATGTCAGCTGCAGAAGTACTGGCAGGAAGGGACAAAGAGAACTGACCACACAGCTGTCTGCAACAATAGGCTCTGAATCCTTGCAGTAATCTGTGAGCAGCTGCAGACAGTCAGGAGAGGCAATGGAGCCGAGAGCTTCTGCCGCTTCGTGCCGCACCATTGCATGCTCTGTCTCATCCTTCAACACATGCCTACGCAAACAGTGTCTGCATGCTGACGTATACCTATATTCCATACTTCCAGGCAATTCACCAAGCCGGATTGAGAGTTTTCATAGGCCTAACTGGCTTGAAACGGTGTGTGCATGCTTGAGCATACAAAAGTGTGAGCAACAGATTGCAGCAGCAATGCTGCGCTAATGTAGCAACCGGACTGACAGCTCATAGGCAATGTTTGTCGGTGAATGTATATCAGCATCAATCACAATGGCAGGCCTTGAGCTTCTGCTACATCAAATGTTGTGGCCTGAAATGCTATCTAGGATGCAGTGTACAAAGTTGTAGCAGAATACACCTAATGTGGCTGTATATGCCCAATACATGCACTGGATGCCAGGTTTGTCAAGGATGTTCGCTGACACCAAACACATATCTGGAAGTGCAACTTGTCATGGATTTGTGGTGCTAAGCAAACATGAATTGTGTGGTGTCACACACAGACAGTTCAACCGGCAGAGGTTTGGCATGGCAAACAGCATGTACCTTGCTGAGATATAAGTCCTGACATGGAAGGGAAATAACCTTACCTGAGGGTGCTGACAGCTTCAGCATCTTGCATCTGCCCTAGCACATAAGCCACCTCATGCTTGAGCAGGGCACTTTGAGAAGCAAAGGCCTCCCCCAGGGCACTTACAGCTTGCCTTCCCCCTTTGTTGCGCAGCGCAAACATGGCGCGGTACCGATCGAAGATGCGTGCCTCTTCATCCACCAGAGTGGAGCGCAGTTCATTGGCTGGGGTGGTGCTGGGGGCTGCAGGGGTGGGGTCCACAGACAAATATCTTGACTCATCCTGCTCAGCAGGTGTGTCATGCTGATTGTGGTACTGTATCCTTTGAAGAGCCAGCTGGCAAGTCTGAGCACCTGCAAACGGAAAGGCGTGTCAACACTAGCTAACAGGAGGAATGGCCATGCAGTGGTGTTTCCTGGGAACACTGTGCTGGCCCAAGATCAACAGTGTATTCAGGAACAAAGGCAAGCTTTTTCCTGGGAACAATGTGCTGGCCCAAGACCAACAGTGTATTCAGGAGCAAAGCAAGCTTTAGTAGAAGTGCTGTAACAGGGGGTAAACGACCTACATGTGAGACTGTGTAGAAAGCAACCTTGCAATAAAGACTTGTGATGTGTACTAAAAAAGCTGAACTGCATATTGCATGTGTGCTGCAGCGAGGCTTGCTATACTGTGTGTCTACAATTGCACAGATATATATACTGTATGTACAGTGCATACCTACGCATGTATATACATATGTATAGTACATACATATGCAGTATATACCTCTATGCAGGGATCCTGGAGATATTGCTGAAGCTCTTTCAGGCATGTAGCAGTCCCAATTGCTCCCCAGAGCTTCTCCAGCCTCATGCCGTACCCTGCATGTATGTTGCCTCCTTGCCAAGATGAAGCAAACAGCCAGACAGCAGCAGCTTTGGTAACATACATTGAGTGCTCATGGCTGTCTGCTAGCACTGCTTTGAGGGTTTCTATTGCAGCTGCATCCTGTCTTTGGCCCAGGCAGTACGCCACTTCATGCCTGAACAAAGCTGAGGCGTCTTTCAGGCCTGCACATGGCTTTCAACAGCTTCAGCTGCGATCTTGTGCTTTGAAGCTGCCCTGCAGAGCTGTACCTTCAGCAATAGCCTCTCCTGCAGCAGGCCCAGGGATGTTGCGAAGGGAGAACAGTAACCTGTATTTCTGTGAGAGGGTAGTGC
This sequence comes from Asterella californica, assembly GCA_036924285.1. NCBI lineage: Eukaryota > Viridiplantae > Streptophyta > Marchantiopsida > Marchantiales > Aytoniaceae > Asterella > Asterella californica. The sequence continues at coordinate 56,307 of JAYKYS010000157.1, read as the reverse complement.
CGGGTTGCATCAACTTATGCCGCAGCGCCACAACTATCTCAGCGTCTACAGCTTTCGCAGCCACCATGTTACCCTCGAAGTCCAACGGACACCAGGGTAGACGCTGATCGAGGGCTGCAGGGGTCAGGTAAATCAGCTCCTGCAGAAGAGGTGCTTGAGCTAGTCGCGGCAAGAGCAGCGACTGTCACCGCGCGGTGCAGCAGTCGTTCTGGGACTTTTTGCATGCCCGAACTGCTCCGAATCCAGATGGTGCAGACATGCATGAAGGTCCAGAGCAGCTGCAGATGCTCAACCTCGTGCTTGCGGCCAATTGCAATTCAGGTTGAGCTATGTTATGCATGCAGCGCTCCAGCTCACCTGCAGTATCAGACATCAAAGTACATACTATTGCAGGACCTTTCCTCGCAGAGACAGCAGCACTAGCAAGCTCATCTCAAACATATGCTGATTTCAGGGCTCATCATTGAGCAAACGAGGTCGACAAGATCACAAAGTAAAACGTTAGTGCGATCTCATTGCAAACTGTTCTGATTGACGTGAGTAAAACACGAAAACAGCCTCAGTAATTCGAATGATGTTTTGCATCTGTTTCAGTTACTGCTCTGACATTGACTGTTTCGAAAGTATTGGATCAAAGCAAATCCCCAAGAGTACGATTGTAGCGCATGAAAAATGCCTGGATCAGAAGGTAACCACAAACAGCAGAGCACCTGCAGTAGTCTGAGAGTGTTGCTGCTTAGGGAGCACTCAGCTGTGACGCTGTAAACAAATGCAGTGTAATACAAAGCGATGGCGAGCTTGATTTTACAACAGCTGGACTGAGCTGAGAGTTGAATATTGTCAGCTGTCAAGTATTGCTGTCAAAATCGTCATGAACCCCTCTGCCAGCCACGGGCTCAAGCACAAAGCAGCTATGTCCAGGAGATGATGATAGGTATACGTATATCAGCAAAGAATTAAATCCTCAGAATAGTGAAGCCTGAAGCTCTGGCATTGACTAACTGACATGGCGTACACATAGTCAAGTCATACTATATTTTGGGCAATATACCACTAAACCCTCTAACTTTGGGAATACCAGACGACTGACTCATGTGCAGTCCAACACGATGTGTTTGTCAGATCTGAAAAAGAAACGTGAACTTCTTGGATCTCAGGGGAAAATTCTGCTATGTTTGACGCTGCTATGTCTGGTGGAGGACAAATCTCCAAGGCTCATACGCATCCTACATGACACAAATCACTTTTCATGAGAGGGCCATGATTCACGATGACCCATGATGCTGCCTTTAGAGTGTATACAGCTCAGACAAAAACCCTTCAAGATGAAGCAACAAGCAACTTGCCTTCTTCTGTAGCCTGCCTGCATCTTTGCGATACATGATAACAGGCGCAATGCCCAATGTCTAGGCCCAATGCCCACTGCTGCTACTGTAAACTTCGTCAAGACACACGATAAAAGGGGAAAGGACTTGTCGAACCCTACAGAACAATACGCAGCACTGTAACTTCAGTCGCCCATACTGGTGACAGGCCAAATATGTTCAGGGCTGCAGGTGGACCTAATGGTAGAAGCGCGTCTGCAGCACTGACATTAAGGAGCGGCGTGCATAACGCTGCGTTAGTTATTATGCCAAAATTGCTCCGAATCCACATGTGCTTGAACGCAGAGGTGCTTGTACTCCTGTTTTCACTGATGCTGACATGCAAAATGCGCAAGCAGCATTTTGACTAACTGCGGATATGCTACTCAAAAGCTACGTACTAAGTAAGATCTTCAGAAGGTCACAGCTTCTTTTTCGGTGCAGATCTGTTGATCAGAGGTTGTCAACCAGCAGCTGCCGGAGGCTTCTGCTGGAGTCGCTGCTGGAGCACTGCTGCCCCACATCAGATATCAGAGAGAGTGCTGCTCACAGTCAAGAACAACACGCATACGCTCCCTCCATACAACATCGTTGTATCGAGCTGCAGCGAGTATGTCTACAGCGAATAGCACCCCGGATGCCACTCGCTCATTGGGAAGCTTGGTGATCGCAACGGAAGTTTTTGTGAAACAGCAGATTGCAGCCCTGAATCACGATGCTAGTCATGATTGGAGGTTCTTTCAACCTTTTACTGCAGTTGGCCTTGCCAGCTTACTCACTCACCACTAAACAGATTGTTGCAGTCATATTGAACGTGTCAGGAAGATGGCACTGGTCCTGGCAGAGGAAGAGGGCGATGCAGTAAGCTTAGACAGAGCAAGCAGTATGTGATAACTGTATTACATGAAAGAAGCAACCAACTTCTGCAACAGGATCTGGAAATTGTGGAATTGGCCAGCTTGTTGCACGATATTCAAGATTGGAAATACAGCGGTGGCGAGACAGCAGGACCAGCCATGATACAGGTCTAGGCTCAGACTTTCCAGGCAAGCTGGTTTGATTGCCACCTACTGTTTTTATATCCAGGGAATTGACACATGACATGCAGGACTTCCTGCACCAGTACAGGTATCCGCCTGACAAACAGAAGCAAGTCTTGGATGTCATCAAAGGCATTGGTTTCAAGGCAAGCCTTTTTTTGCCAAGACTCTTCTGTAGTGCAGCACTCTGACATGTCATCACCATGGCTTGTTAGCCAGCATTCACTATATGTTTGTGCACAGCACCTATTCCTTGTCCTGGCTACAGTAGCAACATGCCATGATGTGGCTTGGCAAGGCAGGGGCGGGGGGGTTGGGGGTTTCAAGGGAGTGACCAAGATCCACAAGGGACAACATATTGCTGGGCGTGCCTCCAGAGCAGTTTGTAGTGAGGCTCAACTTCCTTTGTGAGGGTAAAGACTGCATTGAAGGATGGTGTGCGAGAGGGGAGGTAAGCAAAGGGGGGGGGGGGGCAGGGTCGTGTATAAATGCTTCCCTATGGGAACAGAACAGTGAAGCCAGACGTGCCTCTCTCCAAATATCCAAATATAGAACAGGCTGGCGCAAATAAGCTTCTTGAATGCGAGTCTGATGGGGCGTTGGGGAACGGGGAGGCAGGGGGAGAAGGTGAAACAGCAAGGGAAGCCAGATTCATATCCCCATGCATCAGCTTCTCAACTGTGAGTGAGGAAAAACGGGAGGAGGGAAGGGCGCTTTGTTGAGTTCATGCTACATCAAAACCAGGGCTCAACCCTACATAGGAGGACAGGCTCACATGAATGAGCTTCTCCAGCAGGAGGGTGAGGCCCTCCCTCTGCAAGGGGTTGATCTTTTCTCCCATTGCAATGAAATGACACTGCCTGAGTAATGTGCCTTGCAGGCTGTGGGAGGTGCTGAGACAGGCTTTGGAGGCCCCTGACATGACGCGAGGTGATACTAGGTATGCATATATCAGCCAAGGGGTTGGATAACCTCATCCAGGCTGATGCATGCATACCTAGTGTCACCTCAAGAGCCTCCAAAGCCTGTCTCAGCACCTCCCACAGCCTGCAAGGCACTTACTCAGGCAGTGCCATTTCATTGCAACAGGAAAAGAAGGCTGCTTTGTCTGCAACAAGCAAGCTACAGAGCAACACCATGGCAGTTTACATTCCACCATTTCCTTTGATTACTCAGCAATGCAGCTGAATGCAAGCATGCCTCGCATCACTTGGTGTTTGCCATACCTCAGCGTATTGCCTCAGCATGGCTGCTGCTGCAGGATGAAGTCGGCAGCGGGAGCACCCAGTTGGTTGTCACTCCTGAGCTGGCTGCAGTACAAGACGCTGATAGGTAAGTCTTGGGCAATGATTTTGGATGCTGCATCTGTGTATCTTGACACATGCAGCAATGTTGGCCCAACATCAGACTCTATGCAAGCATGCTCTATAGTCTCTCTAGCAGAACACTCTCACAGACCACAGTGGTGCGTCTAATGACTCTCATAGAAGCACAAACGTCTCATCTCTCATAGAAGCACAAATGTGGCAGATGGCTATCATTGCTTTGCTAAAATCGACATTTAATTGTCCAACCATTATCGTCTCTATGTTGGCAAGAGACAGTCTAACACTTCACAATAGTGACATATCAGCTGTCACCTTCTGCAGGCTTGATGCAATAGGTGCAATTGGCATAGCTAGGTGCTTCAGCTTTGGGGGCAAATTCGCGCGACCTCTTTATGATCCATCTGTTCCACCACGAGACAAGCTCACCAAGTCCGAATATATGGACAGCACATACAAGCCAACAACCATCAACCACTTTTATGAGAAGCTGCTCAAGCTTCAGGTGTTACTTTCTGTCTTCTGAATAAGCAACATGTTGGCATGTAGACTGATCACATGCCATCACATGCATCCTGATGGCCAGGATGTTTGCAGCGTTTATTCACGCCTGCTATGCTGTACGCAACTTTGGTCATGGTCCACTGCCCTGTCATCAATCGGCAGTGAGTGGCCTTGATCATGCAGGATATGATGAAGACAGAGGCAGGCAAAAAGCGCGCTAAACAGAGACACAAGTTCATGCAAGCATACCTACAGGAGTTCATGCTGGAATGGGAGGCTCATGCATGACACATTGTCACCAAGCTAGCTCGGTTTCTGCATGTTTGTTCTCAAGTCCTCCTTCTTGCCCTATTACTTGCTTGTGTTTGCAAACCTCGAACGCTGCACGCAAGCTCCTGGGGACTGCCAGTACCCCTTTCTCAGAAAACAGTAAGGCAATTGCAGATAAGGCGTACTTACAGTCAGCACTGGATGGAGTGTGCTTCGCTTGCAAAGCGCATGCGGAACACCACAACGTGGCCTCATTTGGGCTTCATGTACTGATAAGCTTGTGGTGTAAGGCTTTTTTGAATGAGTGGTAGTACAGTACAGTACACTAACGGTATTGCCCCCCCCTTGCTTAGGCTGGCGAGTCTCACGTAGACATAACAGAGTTGGGCAATGCATAGCATCAGAACTCGAGTCTAAGAAAATAACGATAGTAATAAACTAACCCCTAGTTGGAGGATGCTAAAGCCAAGGGCCTCGTATCAAGGGAGCTCGACTCAGTACCAAGCTGCACTTGCGCTGATACTGTTTGCAATACTCTCAAGCTGCCAAACAAGCACAAAGCATTGAACAGTAAATTTCATGGTGCCGTGCACAACACTAACCCTGCGGAACCCAGCAGCTTGCAGCTGCTGCCAACGACGTAACCTCCCCATGCAAAAAAAGGGAGAAGACACACCAAAAGATTATTGTTGACATGCTTGGGCCGGTGCATGAGGACAGCAGTGGTTATAGTCATAACAACGAAAACTACAGTTCTTACTGAACTTGCACTAGACTCAACTCAATAGAACTACTGCTTTGTTTTTCAAGCATCGGCAAACTCTGGCTTCAGGCAGGTGCGCTTCAGGAACTCATACGTGGTCACCATGCATGTGCCCCAGAGGGCAGTGCTGGTGATACGAGGAGCCACTCCCCTCAACAGGCCCTTTGCACCCTCCTCTGCCAACAGCTGCTGTGCGATTGCCCTGAAAGATGGCTGCTGCCCGCTTCTTTGTCTACTTGCTACCTGAAGCCTAGTCTTGATGACGTCTAGTGGGTTGGTCATGATGGCAGATGTGCAGCCAGCTAATAGCGCTGATGATGTCTGTACAGCCACAACTTCTGAAGGAGACCTGGCCTGCAGCTCGCCTGAGGCTTGCCTGCCAGTGAGACCTTCATACTGGTGCCAAAGAGCTTTTTGATAAGCCCCATACGCACTCCACCAAATGGCGCTAGAGGGCACAAACGTCGCAACAGAAGCCCCAAAGCCCCGATACAAACCCCTTACACCGTCTTGCTGAACTATGAGCCTCGCCAGGGCAAAGCCATTCTGCTTGCCAGGGGCAAAGGCTGCTGTTGAAAGGCCCCGAGCATGCGTAGACTTGGTGCTGCTGCTAGTGCTGGGACCAGAAGGTGTGGGAACAGCTTGTGGGCTGCGGTCATTCACCATCAGTCTCTGACTGACGACATCAACTGGCACAATGATGCTTTGAGTGACCAGAGATGCTACAGCGCCAGCAAAAAAGTTGGCTGTGCCGGCAGCCTGAGTCTCATTGGATGAGATGCGCTCAGCAAATGGTGCGGCAACGCTCTTCATGGCTTCCAAGGTAGTGAGGTATACCTGAACATGGAAAGCCGCTTGCGTAAACTTGGCTGTTTCACTTGGCAGCTTGAATACATGCAGTAGTTGACACAACCGACATGAACAAGCACTGAAAACTTTCCCCAGACAAACACAAAATGTTGTAGGGTGTTACTGGTGACACCCTACAAGGCCACAAATGACTTGACATGCTGCTTTGAGAGACAGCGCTGTCACAGGGGGCACACTGCACAAGATTGGAACAGTCGAAACAGTGGTGCTGAGCCCATCAAAGGTGACTTACAATGCGGGCAGGTATTGCTCCAAAGACGACTGTGCCAAACCCCCTATACAGTCCAGGAATGCCGTCTGTCCTAAGGATGATCTTTGCTGTCTCCTTGGCCCCCTGCAGCAAGTAGTATGTGATCTGTAAATCAGCTAGAGCTAGATGAAGGCGAAAGAACGACACATGCAAATAGCGCACCCAGAGCCCCGTCGGAGCGCCTTGAATAGCCATTTGCCTGGTTTTCAGGACAGTCAGAGGAAACAGACATGTTGTCACACCCTGCAAAAAGCCATACATATATAAACATGTGCGTGTTGAAATGTGGCAGCATAGCCTGTTGTGCAAATGCTGCTTACCGAAAACAGCCCTGCCCCAATAACAATGAACTTCTGCTTATCCAACCTGCTCAAGATGCAAAAATGTCACTGCCTCTTCAACAAGTATTGCTTGATCTGGAAAAGCAGGTGCTGCTGTGTCAAGCAGCAACTATGCAGGTAGTAGGCCTCACTTTTGCCAATCAACCTCAGTAGGTGACGACCCCCCACTCATCAATGGATGACTCTCCCAAAATGAATCAGAGCAGGCCTAATGAAGTCAAAGGGCGCAAAGTTCGGCGGAACCTTCGATCTGACAAAACTACACCCCTAGTCACTCGTTCAAATATAAGCTTGCGATAGTTTGTGCTGTGGTTCACACAATCTCCCTGCTGATTGGATTCAAACGCGACCGGTTGCAAAGATTCTGAAGTCTGCTGCCACAACGCAAGTGGCCATTGAGCAGCAGCTTGAACTGTCGGTTCGTCTTCTGTAAATTACCATGACCAATTGGTAGGGTTTCCATCAAATCGTTCCGCCCCCAATCAAGGGCAAATCTGATCAGGGGCCCCTATAGCTAAGCCCTGCAACATGTCCCAACGATAGCATGCGCTCAGCATCATGACCAGCATAAATTTTTACCAGTGTCCCAAGCTGATCCTCAGGGCCAATTGGCGCCCTGTCGCGCATGCCTCTTCGGCAGGTGTATTGAGACCGGAAGGTTGCGCACGACCATCCGTCAATCTTCCTCAATGTACAAAACAAGCGTGTAGCGCAGCTCATCGATCTCATCGAAGGCGTACCATGACGATTGTGTCTGCACAACAAGAAGCAAGCGTGGATCAAGTAAGACAGTGCATTGTACGTCTATGCTGGCAGTCAAACTTCCTCTCGCATGCATGCTTTCCTCGTTCCCAAAATATCGTCTTGAACGAAGGAGCATCAAGAAGCAATACGTTTGCTAGCAGGCATTCACACTTGTGGGCAGTGGACGTGTCGGAACAGCTCTAGCGAAGCTTGGGACCGGATCCGATGTATGTTCTTCCTTCTTGAGCCGCTTCATATGCTTGAGTGTCCCACTGCACTGCAGGACCCATCGGTTCTTACTTAAGCTGCAAATCTAGCGTATGCTCACCCACGCTCACGTCCATTTCGATGGAATTTGAACGCAATACGCGACGTGCAGAAAGTTGTGGAACGAGGCCAACCGGTTGACGGTCCTTCTGGACCTATTGTTGTATGCACAAGGAACAACGACTTGCAGGGTGTGCTCGACTCCACTCCCAAGGATAGGCGGGAAGGTAGCCTGACCAGCTCACTGAGCCTGCATGTGCATTAGCGCAAGCATGCAGTCACAGCAAGCATGTTGTGCTGCCATGCAGATCTTGTATTCATTCAAAATGGTATGCTGCAACCATGGCTAGACGCCCGTGGTCTGGGCAGCAATACACAGGTGCCGCAGAAGCACCAGCTTGCATGCGCACAGCCAAAATGCTTGCCTCTGACCACACACATAGCAGCACACTTTGCTGTCTTTGCCTCAAAGGTGATCATTGCAGGCACTAGTTTACTTTGCTGTTTCTAAGAAAGGTGAGACACCCATAGATGGCAAGACTGATGCCAACCCTGAAGGCTTGACAGCAGTCACCGGCAAGCATGCACAGGCCTTTGCAGCCCGCCTAGCTCGTGGTGATCTCAGCTGTAAGGTACTCTTCAGGCAAGCCCCCTTCAGCTGTCATTGCAGTCATCACCATTTGCATCTCTGCTGAAGCCTCATGTCTTTTATTTGTTGAGCTGTGACTGGACTTGCCACGCTATGACCGTTTTAAAACCCTGGAAATGCACTCACGCTTCCATCTGCTTCAGCGCCATCTCAGCTCCATCATACAAGTGCATTTGCACATTGGATCCTCCGGTTAATTCCTGTTCTACGCAGCTCTGATACCTGGACTCAAGTTGATCTGTGTCTCTGAATAGCATAGTATGGGAACTGACCAGGGTCTTGTGTACAAGCTGTCATAGAAAGTTTCAGTGAAAGAAGTGCTATATTTGCCTGGCATAAATGTGTACCATAGTTGGAACATGCGTGGCAAAGTTGTCAAGAAAGCACCCAATGGTACTGTGTCTGTCCAATTTTGGGTGGGATCAAGAGTCATTTGTATGGGATTACTCGACAGTGGATACTTCAGTGTGATTCAGATCAACACCCAACCTACATACGTACCCTCCAACAGAGCGGGGCCACTCTCTGTGACAGTCTTGCCATATATGCTTCATCCTGGTTGCAAGATAAACACAGTAATGTTGCTGCTGTGTCGTAGGTTCTTGATGAGACACAGTACAAGAAGTCTATGTTGGAGAAACTTATATGGATTTGGTAAGTGGTGCATAGGCCCATGCATCAATTATTTATCACCTGTTGCTATGTCAGTGACAAAGCAAACTCAATCGGCAGCCTTTCGAACAAAATGCTCTTGCGGGTGTAAGTCACAGAGCTGAGTCCATGCTTGACTTGCAGTGCGGTGATGCTTGTTGGAACCAAGAATGGAAACATCAAGGTGGGAGAGGTAGAGAAAGATCATACAGACGAGGTATGACTTGTCTGTATTGTATGCATGTAACATGATTGTTGTTGTGACAGCATGTGCTCAGCATGTCTGCTAGTTTGTATGAGTGTCCAAGCTGAGCATAGCTGTACCATATCTGTACTTCTTCATACACTACACTGGCTGCATGTGATTGGATGCCACAGCATGCTGTATGAGCGGCACAATCTGTGCTGCCAACTTGCAGTGCAAACTCCAACTCAGCTGGATCACCCACAAAGCTGGAACTACCATTGACACACTCACACAGCACGCGTCAATGGCGTCTCAAAACTGACTGTACACTCAACCCGGCTAGCTTTACCTTTGCTGGCATGCTGCATGTAGCAAGCGCCTCGCCATGAAAGACTTTGGCATTCTCTGTGTGCTGCCCACTGCAGCTTTGTGCACCAGCAACTTTGCTCACACGAGGTTCTTGCCCACTGCAATCTCTGGACAGCAACACAGCTCTTGCCGCTGTGCATGTCATGTATCATGTACTTTTACCTACTGTTGTGGCTGCTTCAACACAGTAACTCTGTCCTAAGCTGCTTTGCCACTTTGCGTGCTGTGCAGTTGTCAACCCTGATTGGTGAACTGGCACCTGCTGGAGAAGCTGAGCTGGGAGTGCAACTGGACAATGGAGTTCTTGAGCGCCTGCTTGCATACTCTCGCTCAGTCGCAAGTTTCCCCACTGCAGTCAAAGAGGCAAGTCAGCTGCAGAATGTCAAGTAGTGAAATTGCCTGATAACCACCACAAGCATGTACTAGTTGAGATGGTGTTGTTGCCAGGTGCTTACAGTTGCAGTCAATTGTCTTAATACTTGTACCACTCTACCACTCAAACTCAGAGTTGAGACCATACATGTTATCAAATGCAGCATTGGTTGGGCTGTCTGCTTGTTAGGGTGAGCCATCAAGTGATTGTCAAGTTGTGCAAGACTCTGCTTGTTCAGCAGACAATGGTGTGTTTGCACCATCATGAGAACAACATGCATGCATAACCAACTCTTTGCCTTGACAAGACCTTACAAGCATTGAACATGTCCTCAACAAAAATGTTTCACATCCCTCCAGTCAAGGCGCTATGTGTGACTTCTTTGCTGTCCAGAGAGTTTTCCCCTTTCAATGCTGTGAGCGCCTGGTGAAGCAACAGAGCTACCACAGTAACCGCCCTCACTGCTTCACTGTCTGTTAACTGAGCTCAAAGAAGGGGATGCAAAGCCTGTTACAAACATTGACAGTGTCCTTTGCGCCTCAACTTTCAGCAATGTATAGCGACAAGATGGTTGTCGAGGAGGTTTACTGATCTGGAATGACATTGCCTTGTCTGACGTTCAACAGTTGAACATTAGACACCCTTCACGCGACGCTCAAAACAAGCCAGCCTGGCGAGACATGACTTCTGCCACACACACCTAGCACTTGTGCTGGAAAGAGTAATCAATTTTATTATTTATTTATTACTGATGGCAAGGCCTTGACAGATCAACAGTCTACTGTAGATGCATGTTGCTTCGCTACTGGTGCAGATTCTCCTCATCGTGATGTGCATCGCCAGCATGCTGCATCAGGTGAAATGCAAGTATCTCCTGACGCTGTGTATGTTGCAGCTTATGCTTCGTATGGTACACTACCACAATTTAAGGCAACTGCTCCTTCGTGTCATGTCCACCAGTGTCTGGTACGTGGCCTTCACATATTCACATACACTTACTTTTGTGTAGGTGCCGTGGAGGAATGGCTGGTTTTATGATATCAGCCTACAAGCACAGCAGGAGGGCAAGGACGATCCCTGTCCAACTCACTCTGCATGGCTCAAAGAAGTGGGCGCAGTCTCATAGGCAGTTGACAGCATTCAGATCTGATGGCCTGATTCTGTAGTCCATCTTCAGCGTATTTGCGCTAGTCCATGGTTGGTCTGCAGTGTTGATCAGGATCTTATGCTGAGGCAAGCAGTGGTCTGTAACAAGCAGTCTGTTGACATTTGTAGAAAAAAGTCGCAGGGCAATGTCTTCATCTGTGTCCAAATATTGACTCCAGGTCGATTCTCATGATCACAACAGTATGACTAGGCAAGTTTGGTAGATTTACCTTTCACAAATTCACTCGGAATTTACCTTACCTTACCTGGGGCGTATATTCTCTTATTGTGTTGAGACATGCATACCTGAGCTAATTTGCTTATGTTGAACAAAGTGCATATCCTGTGTATGAAGTTACACATTGAGAATTCTGGTTCCTTGTTGCAGCAACACAAGTCACACATGGTCGTTATATAATTGCTGCATCTGCCAAACCCACTAGCTGGCTGAGCATATACCATACAGCCTTGTCGAAGATGAGCCAAACGGACACTGAGCAGTACCCAAGAAACAGACGTGTCTGAAAATACACAGAGAAGAAGAGCAGTCACAGTGCATCATCATCAGCTGATAGCAATGGTGCAGCACAAATGGCTGTGCCTTGGTACCGTAAGTCAACAGAGCACAGACGGTATAGCATGACAGACTGCAGGACTATGCTGATGTTGTGGCAGGCTCCATGATCTTCTGCACTTCTAGGAAGATGTCATCAGGCGTGCCAGTAGCAGCACTGATCTTGTGCAACTTGCCCTGCTTCTCGTAGTGCTCCACCACAGGCATGCTGGACTGCACAAAGGTGTGGAAACGCTTGCGCATGGTCTCAGGATTGTCATCACTGCGCCCGCTGGTCTTGCCACGCTCTGTCAAGCGCTCCTCCATTGTCTTCTCAGGACAGTCAAAGAACAGCGCCTGCAAGCCAACAAGGTTCTTAATTCATCTCATCAAATACACTCTCAAGATGCAGACGTCCAAAAACAATGCCCAACGATAAATACCTCTAGAAAGGAAAGCAAGGTTGTGGTGTGATACAGTATTTGCTTAAGTGACACAGGGGCTCCTTTACAGCTAGAGTGCTTGCGCCCATTACTATATTTTGAGAACAATTCGAGAAGTACTGTTTGTGGTTTTGTCTGTCCAGATAAAACATCCAATGTCACAAATGTGTTTGGCTCGATAGCAACTCCAGCTAGGCAAGTAAGCATTTGGAATTGCATGCAGGATATGGGTAGGGGTCTTACCATCTGGCATGGCATGATGTCTCTCTCAAAGATCTCAGCCTGGTCAAGTGCTCTAGGGAACCCGTCCACTAGGAACATGTCACTGCTGCTCTTGATCATGGCATTCTTGAGCAGAGCAATGGTCACCTGCACTGACATTGGCCGGTGAGCAAATTTGCTATGAGACAAAAGCTATGAAGAGATGGTGCACCATAACAAACCAGCCAGACAAATGTGTATGTGTTGCTGACGCGCAACACAGGAAAGCACAGGAGAGATGTCACATCTGAGAAGGACACACTGAAGCTGTCTGTATTGCAACAGTCCTTGCCTTGAGCTTCACGCAGAAGCATGAAACTGGTTTGGCTGACAGTGCGCAGAAGGTGAGCAGACTTTGGCAATCAGGCAGTAGGCATGCGTGCACGCCAAGGGAGGCTGCGACAAGTCTGCATGGAACACACACTTGCCATACACTGAATGACATCACCCATGCAAAACCACTTAGCACTGCCTCTCGCGCAGGGTCTGAAGTCACGCTTTGAAGGCAGACTCTGTAGCCGGACTCGAAGTGCAGGAGCTCTTTGATACAAGCTGAGCACAAAGAGGAGGAAAGTGACAGCGCTGGTTGCACGTGGCAGCAGGAGGAACAGCAAGATCACCTCTGTGGGGACAAGGTCGCCGTTCTTCATCGTGGCATCTAGAGCATTCCCCAGCTGAGAGCCAGACTTGACTTCATCTCTGAGCAGGTCCCCAGAGGACAGGTGGGTGTAGCCATACTTCTCCTTGATGCGCGCACACTGGGTGCCCTTGCCACTGCCTGGCCCTCCCAGCACAAATACTGCAGCACGCCGCACACCACGCGGTCAGCGGCCTCATGCCACACTTGCATTGCAACTGCTGCATCATGCCACACAGTACAGGCTCAATAGCCTAATCGCCCATCATGCACTGCAACCGCTGCATCATGCCCCACAAACATGGCATCATGCCACACATATATGATACACTGTACACAATGTGTCATGCCACAGAGCATACACTCAGACGCATCATGCTGCACAGCACAGGCTCAGCAGCACAGCAGCGCCAATGGGTGAACGTACCAGCAGGCAAGGTCAGAATAAGCACTGATGTTTTGAACAAATGCTGTGAGATACATAGCTTCAATCTGTGTGCATTGCAACATTAACACGGATTTCAGGATTAAGAGATTTGTCTGAAAGAATGTTCATTTGTCGCTGGTGTCATGATGTGGATGTAAGGGGCCAGTGGTACTCACATATCTTGGTGTTGGGAGACAGCTGTCCCTCCATTACTGGGACCAAGCCCAGCATGGCTGTGGTGCTCTGCGCTTGTGAAGTCTCCTTGCCCTGCACGTCAATCTCACAGATTGCAACATGCAAAGACCATTTTTGCACATTTCTTTTGGTCGAAGGGGAGATATCTGTTTCTGTCAAGCAAGCAAGCAAGCCTACACACAAGCTGATGTTTTGAGGTTCTGTGAGCAGCAACACTGTGGCTGGCTTGCACCAAGTGCATGCAGGGGTTGTGTGCATTACTCCAGGCTGCTTCTGGGTACAGAGGCTCCCTTTTATGACTTTTCTTGTCCTTTCTTGTGTGCAAAACCTGCTGAATCAAGGGGTTGTGTGGGAGGAGCAATGAAGCAGCTTGCTTGTGGTGAGCGCAGAAGAGGGTTTTGTGTCCATGACTGCGCATTCAGCACAGGCAAAGCTGAAAGAGCTGTGGCTCGGCACCAGAGCTGCATCCCTCACAGACAGTTGCTGGGAGCCGAGATTGTTTGAGATGGTGCGAAAGCTGGCATAGCAACAGACGGGGTCAATGATAGGCATCCTGGTCCTGTGCTGTACAGAAAAGGGCAAAGGCGGGGCAGGAAAGGGGGGAGGGGAAAGGGAGGGGGAGGGGAAAGGGAGGGGGGGGGGGGCTGAAGAAGCTCACCCAGTTGGCTGATGGCCTCTTGGAGTACAGGGTGACAGGCTGTCCAGCAGTTGCCAAGGCAGCCAGATCTGGGGTGGCTGTAGTTGCCACAGCTGGGGCGACTGACGGCACAGCTGGGGCAACTGTTGAGACTGAAGCTGCTTCGGCTGTGCTGCTCCTGCTCTCACCAAAGACAGGCTCTAGGACCTTCTCCACCTCCAAAAACACCTCCTCTGGCGGTGGCACAGCGCTGATCTTGTGGGCTTTGCCCTCGCTGGCGTACTTGTCGACCACTGGCATGCTTTCTTCTGTAAATGTCTTGAACCTGCAAAGGACCAAATGTTGGTCAGCGCCTTGCTGCGTTGAAGGCAAGGCTCATACTAAGACGGCTGTTCCAGCAACAACATGGCAGCCTGCTGTTGAGAGGCCCTCACTTGCAGCAGCATGCCTGGTTGGCTGGTTGAAGTCTGGAGTTATTGCTGTCTTCTTTCTTGAGTGTGGTGTTTCTGATTCCTGGTGTCTGCGACCAGGAATATATACAGTGTAGACAGGGGCTCACCGCTTACGGATTGTCTCGGCATTGTCGTCACTGCGACCGCTGGTCTTGCCACGCTCAGTCAAACGCTGCTCCATCACCTCTGCTGGGCAGTCGAAAAAGAGCACCTGCATGTATGCTACTTCCATCAGAGCGTGTTGTTGTGTCAAGCTTTAGACTGCCAGTGCCATGCAGTGATGGCAGCGATGTAGGATCATGTTGCCTGCAATGCTGCAGAACCAAGTCCACAGCATTTGATGAGTGCCAAACCCTGAAACGCCACTGATCCACAGAGCATTGCTGAAGCTTCTGCTTTGTATTCAGAAGCACCAGCAGGCAACAAAATGTTTTGGTAAACATGCTGAGCCATACTCACAGTATCAGGAGACTTGCAGTTGATGCAAAGCTGCTGTATGGTAAATCAAAGACTGGTGACTACTTGTTGCAGTGGTCTTTCAACCTGGTTTACTGTTGTGCGGATCTTTTGAGGGTCGACAGACAATAGGCAATGAGTTGTGAGACTCTTTGGGAAGTTGTTCTATCAGAGGTATGTTGCTGGCAAAAAGCCAAAAAGCATGTGGCTGAAGGCTCACCATGTCACATGGCTGAATCTGGGCCTCAAAGGTCTGAGCTTGGTCCAATGCACGAGGGAAGCCGTCAATGAGGAAGGCGTCGCTGCTAGACTTCATCATGGCCTTCTTTAGCAGACCTATGGTGACCTGCAACTTGCAGCAAGTGCTCTTTCATGCAAGGCTTACCGTGGAGAATAACAAGATGCCAATCACAAGTCAGCACATTGCAGTTTTTGTAAGCTGTGCTGCAGGCTGGAGTATACTGGGTCTAAAAGAACGAACTGTCAAAAACCTGTTATTGCCTGCACGGACAGGTCGTAAAGCAGAAGTGCAGCACGAGAGACTGTGCATTGAAGCTACATGGTTGAAGGCAGCCTGAAAATACTGTAGTCAAGGACCTGGATTGCTGTGTTGCCAACATCAGCAGGGAGTCAGCATTAAAGAGCGAGGGCGAGGAGGGGGGGGAGGGCGTTTTTGGGCGTTTTGGTCATACTGCAGACATAGATATGAGGCATCAGTGCTGCTTCTGCACTATATGATTCAGCTTGCAGAGGCTTCACTTTTAAATGTTTCCCCTAAGGTATCGTTTCTGATGTAGCTAGCTCACCTCTGAGGGCACAAGCTTGCCCTCTTTCATGACACTCTCGAGTTCCTGCCCAGTGGCTGAGCCAGACTTGACCTCCTCCCGAAGCAGGTCCCCTGCTGACAGGTGTTTCAGCTTGTACTTGGCAACAATGCGGTCGCACTGAGTGCCCTTGCCGCTGCCTGGCCCACCAAGCACAAAGATGATTTTGGTACCCGGTGGCAACCGGTCAGCAGTGCCAGCAGTACCACCAGCTGTTGCAACCTGAAGGTGCAATCACCAAAAATTTCATTACCAAGAGTTACCAGACAGTTGTTGTATCATGATATGTATAGTGTGAGTATTGCAGATTTGGAAGGGGTGCTGCAGGGCTCCAAAGGCATGAGGGACCAGGCTAGGAACACAGCTGGTCTGACAGGTACTGTCAAGGAGCACACAAGTTGTACGAACAAATAGTATATTATGTGTTACTCTCAATGCAAGGCTGCATGCCAGCTGTGTGCAGGGCGCAGCAGTCATGGCCAAGTTTCGCAAAGTCAAGGCAGAGTTTAACAGTGCTCCAATTTTTGCTAGGCTAGTGCTCCAGCTTGACCATACCATCCCGTGGTGCATTACCTGATCAGCGCCACCAGCCTGTACAGGGACATTATGACTGGCCTGCAGACACTTGTATGCTTTACACACTGAACCAACTCCGATTCTTGAAACATATGTTCCCAGCACAACTTGCAAGTCAACCTCGACTTGCTGTCAACGCTCGAGTGGCACAAGCAAAAGCCAAATTATGTATCGGGGCTTTGCATCACATGTGGTGGGCTGTGCTTACTGGCTCTCTATCGAATACAACCTACCGTTGCAGTTCCAGTCTTATCACTCGTGCCATCGCCAGGTGCCTGCGGATAGTAACAATCTCGGCATACTATCATATGGTCGGCGAGCGTGCAAAATAGCACGAAACGGACGAGCTTGCCTTGGCCAACGTCGGCTGTTCTGGCTCCGGCCCGGTGGTGCTGATGTTCTTCGACGATGAGCAACCCATCACAGCTAGGATAAAAGGTTGGCTGTACGACAAGCCCTTTCCCTGCTTGAAGAACACGCACCACACTCCTCAGTGGCTGCAAGAGTCTTCAGTAGATAGCAAGCGTCAGACTGTTTGCAAGTTCAAAGCGAATCTGTCCTCTTCGTATCACAAGGGCGTGCTGGAGAGGGCCCTGTGTCCGCCCTCCAGCTGGAGCAGCTTCCCAGAGATTTGCAGAAAGACCTTTCTGCAACTGTATAGACTTCCTGAGGTTTTGTCGGTGTCTGATAGATGCTAGCTGTAGGCTTGTGATCTACACATTCCGCGTCGTGTGTCTACTTCGCGCGAGCTGTTGTTAAGCTGCCAGATCGGTGTAGTCAAACAAAAAGAAATCAACTTCGCGCGATGAGCTGTTGAGATACTTTCGTGGCTCCAGTGGCACGTCTGCATCTTGCTTGCAAGCATTGCGTGTCTCGGCTGTTGAGACCATCCAGTTCCTTTGAAGAACACCATGTTCTCTCGTTTCAACAGCAACAAATGGTACGAAGATGTCAGTATGCGAAGCAGACTGTGCCCATTCACTTTCCCTCCTTGCTATACCAGCAGAACCTAGACGTATTTGACTAACACGTCAAGCTGATGACACTGTGTTGCTCCTGCCTGCAGTAAAACGCAGTGCAAGCTGTGTGTCAGCAGAGTTAAACTGATGCGTAACAAGAGGCAGCTATCAGTAAGTCCCTTCTGCAGCAACAAGTGTAAGCTTTCATTGATCGTGAGTCGTTGACAAAGATGCCTTTCTGCACAGATGAAACAGCAGCGCAAGGAGGTTGCTGACCTCATCCGGGCAAATAAGCAGGGCAATGCCCGCATCAGGGTAGAGGCTGTGATCAGGGATCACCAGACTCTCCAAGCCTACGAACTGATTGAGCTGTTCCTAGAGCTGATGGCTGTCAGAGTGCAGCTCATTGAAAAGACAAAAGAAATGCCAGCTGACATGACTGAGGCAATGAGCAGCCTCATCTATGCGTCTCACAGATTGCAAGACTTTCAGGAGCTTGTGGCTATTCGTGGCATGTTGGCCAGTAAGTACAGCAAGGAGTATGTCACTGAGGCCACCAGTGATCTGATGTGCCGAAAGTGGCATGTCAATGAAGACCTTATCAGGCAAGCTCCCTGCACACAGCAGGTGTGCTACTCATGTGTGACATCCTGTTCAACAGTCCTTTCTGCATCACCCTCTGACAGTCCTTTCTGCATTACTATCTGCATTCCCACTTTTGCACACCGGAAGACCAGCATTTCCTTCGCCTCAATTGCTTGTGCCACCGCTTGAGAGTTGACCCTATTGCAGTGGTATCAATCGTTTGCCATTCACGCATGCAATCTATTTGCTGCATGATACAAACAGGTGTGCAAGCCAGGCTGCGCTGCTGCTGATGCATCTCAGCAACTCCCAGTGTTATGATCATGTTCCTGATCACCATAGGTGTCTAGCAGTGGACGCACCATCCCCAGAGGAGAAGCTGACATGGCTGTCAGACATTGCTCAGGAGCATGGCGTAGAATGGGATGCACATGCTGCAGCTCTAGAAATGCTCCCAGCTGAGAAGCAAGGAGGCTATGGTCCCCCAGGGGGTGGCCCCAGCTTCAGTGCTGGGGGTCCCGGCTTTGGCCCTGGGCCTGGCGGCAGTGGCCCAGGCTTTGGGGGTGGTGGCGGAGGTGGTGGTGGAGGCTATCAGCAGCCACAGCAGACAAGCAATCAGCAGAGCCCTGTGGCCACCAATAATAGTGTACCCTTCTTGCAAGGTATGCATATTACTGCATGGGCAGGCTGTGGTACTTCCTGGCAGCACTGTTGGGTTGAAAATGATGTGCTTGTAAAGCTGCTGCTTCTTGCTGTGGAGCCTGGTCATGGCGTCACTAAACTGAGCTGTGTTTGTCACCACTGCAGAGTGCATGTCTGCACATAGCCAGGCCGGCACATTGGATTTCAGAGACAGTATCATGGTGTTAATAACCGCACATTGCAGTATGTGCTGTCTTTGGCTGCTGTGTTCCTGCACAGGGCTGCAATAAGTTGGATCATACATCTTACTGAGGGCAATTGTCCTGCCTTACAGCAGTGGGCTGCAGCATTAAGTTGATACCTGACTTGTGGTGGCAATGTGCACAGCAGTAGAACTGGCCCTAATATACTCATCAGCATAGAGAATCATCTTGAATGTACATGGTGTCATTTGCTGTGGTGCACCCATGCTATGACGTACCCACGCGGTGCTGTGCTGTGCTGACATATGCAATGATGCTTGGCAGGGCCTGGTGCAACTGCAGGGGGAACTGGTCAATGGACTGCTCCCCCCACCCCACCCCCTCAGGGCCCCAAGGTCAATCCCTTTCTGCCCAAAGCAGATGCCCCCAGTCAGCAGACTTCAGAGCATGGCATGTTCCAGCAGCAGGGCCCATCTGCCAGCAGTGCAGGACAGCAGGGCAGTCAGGTACACTGCCAGCCTTTTCTACAGTACTGCTCAACAGCTTTTCAATGTGGCCCTATACTGCAGTATGGGGCGCACAGCCCAAAGCCCACATGGCATAGCTGCAGGCATTGTACTTCTGTGCGAGATGCACCTAAACAAATGGATGTGTAGTTGAAACAACACAGCCAACAGCCAAATGCTGCCTGTGGCCTGCTTGTGTAAGCTCAAACTTGCTCCTCTATACTAGCCTGTGCACTGTGGTTTGGTCTCTCTTGCTTCTTCTGAACTTGATTTACTACCACTTGCTCTGCTGCTCAAGATTGTACTGGCAAGTCTCTGCTGATCTGAAGCAAACAGGAATTTCTATCTTCAAACCCTGTTGCAGGCCGTCATCCAGATGATGTAAATAGTAACAACAGAAATACACTATGTTAAATGAATTACATCACATGCTATGGTGCAGGGTGGGTACAATGATGCCACGTCAGCTGCTGCAGCTGCGCGAGAGTATTACCTGCAAGCCAAGCTGGCATCAGAAGCAGCAGAGCGCTGGGCACAAGGTCATTCAAGGCTGCCCACATGCATGCTTGCTTTGTCTGAACCATGTCTCAAAATGTATGAACAGATGCACACATGCTTGTCTTTACGATGCTATGGTACTGCTTTTGACATTGGTTGTGTCCGGTGGGGCAGTCAGAGTATGATACATGAGCCATTCACCCACTTGTTTGCTCCATTTTTCACATACAGTCACCCTGGTATTGATGCAAGGTGAAAGCATAAAAAAATGTTGAACAGCGGCGATAAGCTGCCTTCATTCTGAGCCCAAGGATTTCTGCTGCAATTTCTGGTTCCAAGGACATCTCAGCTTCGCTGTATGAAAGCCAGTGTCGGTTGAAGGGCTGGTCAGCCAAACCTTGTGGTAAACAGCCTGTGTATATGTAAGCAAACAGGAAACGGACAAAACTGAACATCACAATCTGTGATAAGACCCCACTGTCCTTGCACTCAAAGTGACCCATGCTATACTGGAGTAGCCTGTGCAAAGCAAGCTCTGCATTCTGTGAACTCAGCCGCATGTTTGCAGCATGTATATGCAGGCTCAAGCAGTCAGGCAAGCAACCCTGCACCATCACAGTTTCCTGCCAGCCAGGGCGCAGGACCCAACTTTGCAATGCGGCCGCCGGCGGTGCCTCCACCCAGCGAGTCGCAGCAAGGGGCACTCTATGGTCAGCCTCCTGGCCCAGGTACTCCAGCTACATGTGGTTGTGCTTGCCCCAGGCGGCTTGCGTTGATCTGATAGCCAAGAACGCACTCCACCTCATCATGTTCTCATGTTTGTTGCTGTTGCACCTTGATCCAAAGGCCATCTTTGTTCTGAGGCTGACACTCATAACAATTTGTAATTATTGCTACGGTCATGTGAGTGGATATTGCAGCCATGCTATGGCACCCGTGTGTTTGCTGCTGTTTGGTACTGCAAATTGGCAGTTGCTGCTGAGGGTTGCTTGTGAATGCATGACATGCATTGTAAGTATGGTTGCATGCTTTACATGCTTATGGTTTGCGTATCATCGGTTCATGGTCACGAGAAAAAGCATCATCAATTCTGTGCCACATGTGATGATGTGCTCTATCTGTAGAATTGCAAGGAGCAAGACTGCGATGTGCTTTGCTGCAATTTGTGCAGGCAAATTTGGACAGCGCACCACAAGTGACATTCAGGGGGCTTATGATGCTGCGCCTGGACCCCCTGCCAAAGGGGCTGTACAGGAGGAGGGACCCCCCTCAGCACCCCCAGCTCCAGGCCCTTCTTCAGGTCTGCATCTCTCTTAGCCCTGCATTTACTATTTGTACAAATTGCCCCAACATTATTGTGTTGACCATATGCATCATTCCATGCCCACTCGTCGCAGGGTATGATGCAACAGTACAACTTGTGCATGATATCAATTAGCTTCTTGTACCAGGATGTGACAGTTTTCAGCCTGATGTACTGCCCATGCTGATAAGTGCGTCCTGTTGGCATGAGTTCAGCAGTTCTGTCTGAAGCTGCGACTGGAGATACATACTCCAGCACAAAATATGAGCTTGTAGAGGATGCTTGGACAGGCGTGGACTCATGATCCTCATGCTCCTGGGTTGTCAACCATCCTGTGCTTGACAAGCCGTGGAGTGTGACAATCATGAGAGTCCATGCCCTTTCAAACATCCTTTGTAGGCTCTTGTCTTCTGTTGAAATATGCATCCTTTGATGTGATTGCCATGCTGCAATCTAGAGCTGCTTCTGGGTGAAGCAACTTCCGTTATGACACTCAGTGGCATTCCTATCCTTGTAATCCTTTCCTGCACTTCAGACGTGTCACTTTGCAGTCTGCATGAAGATTAGTTCAGGCCATGATCTGTTGTTCTGTGTTTGTACTTTACTCAATCACTTGTATGCTGTGCAGTGCTGCCCAGTCCACCATCTCAGCCAAGCACCTCTGGTCAAGACAGCATGGTGCAACCCAGTAGCCCCACTAGCAAAAGTAGAAAGCCTACCAGTGAGTTAGACGACCTTACACTACGCTTTGAAGCCCTTAAGAAAAGATAGTTACCGCTTTTCGTCTTGAATGGACACTTCTGATCAGATGGCACTGTAAATTCGCCATTACGAGCACATTGCACCTGTGCACTTCACGTAACAGCACCAATTCCAAACTATTTCCGAAAGGGGTGGGTGTGTTGTTTGTTTTACAAGCATGTAGGGCGTGCTTCACACCGAAATTACCCTAACCTTATATGGCAGATATTTGGCCAGGCACTGCATCTAAGGTTGTGGACAGACATTTTGGCTCGGACACAATACATGGCATAACATCTGGATCCCTACAGACCGTCCTGATGCGATGCATCACGCTAGCAGTTCTTAAGGTAGTGCACTTACATCTAGTACAGTACACAACTTACTGATACATGACTAGTAAGACATGAAAGTTTGTGTTGACATGTTTTGCTACAACACGCATGCGAAACATCCTGTCAAACCGCTTGTGATGAGGGAAGACACTAGGTTGACCTGGCTGTTGCTCAAGACAGGACGCCCACAGATATGGTCAACGCCAACTCCTGGCATGGTAACAACTCGTCTCGTACTCTGAGAGCAGCCGCTGTATTGCAGAGTAGAGCCAAGCAAGGAATCTGCAAAGTTTCCAACCAATCCACCAAACAAGACGATCACAAGACATGGCATGAGTGACAACGTAGCGCCTTTGGCAGAAGTCAAAAAGCTTGCCAGCCAAAAAGTTATCCCCATGAGCAAACTCCCAGCAATTCCAGATAGCGTGCCCAGCATGCTGACACCACCATTGGTTCCCTTTGGCACAGGCTGCAACAGGCAGCACTCACAATCAATGGGAGCAATTAGCATGTAGGAAAGAACAGAACAGGCTTTGCCGTTTGTGCAGTGGCACAGCATTTGCGGAGTTGGCCAATTGGCGTATACAGATGTAGCTTAGATACACACGCCAACCTGAAATGTTGTCACCAGCCTTGGCAAGCCTTTGCTTAGCACGCCAACCTCAGACGCCCACGTATCAGCACAGCAACACGCATAATGTCCCTGCATCAGCATGTGCATGCGGAGGGCTCTGACTAGCTTCAGAGCAGCCTTCATGATTCTTTGTCTTGTGCTTACCAAGAAGCCGCCCATCAAAACTGCAGGGTTAGTAGACTGCAGGTATGGTACATCCATAGCTTGCAATGCTGCAGCAATTGCAAACACTGCTCCTCCAAAGCTGTTGACAAGCACCTGAAAAGAGTGAGCAGCATAACCAGCACCTGAAAAGACTGAGCAGTATGTGATCTTTGGCTTATATGCATTATACATTGTGCACAGCCCAACTACCGCTTGCCTGTGTTGCATTCCGTTGACCACCATACTGGAAGTTGTCCTCTAGCTTTGCTTTCACATCTTGCTTGAGCTTGGTCAACTAATGCCTGAGCAACATAATGAGAGCAAAGCTTTCCTAGCCAGGGCGAAAGCATGAGGCATGGATGCACTGCAGACCTTGGAACTGCTAAGAAAGAACACTATAAGGGTCAGGCCAAACTGAGGTCCGGCCAATAGATGAACTGACCCAACCACGCACGCAGCAACGGCACCTGCATAGCGTTGCTGACTAAGCGAATGGCCTCATGCTGGAGGCCAGTGCACCGGACTGCTTCAGTGTTGCCTAACAGACCTGATGTTGAGAGCGAACTTTTTCGATATCCACGCCAAGAAACGCAAGCGGCGAAAAGTAAAGCAAAAATAGTATACGACCTGCTGTCATGCCACATGTGTAGGGCCGAACTAGCGTAAAAGCACCCGGGACCGATCAGTTAGCATGTCAGCTGCTTGTGTCTCTCGCAGCATCTATTACGCGAGCATGGTCATTGCTTCGTCTACTGCTGTGTTGGGCATCCTTCGAATGCTGCGCAGACCGCGAGGCCCGAATGGAATGTGCATGCAGCTTCGTTAATTGGTGGGTTTAGTAAATTGAGTAACACGGTCTGCATTACGCGTGATCGCCCGACAGCGCCTTGAACAAATTTGACTGACGCGAAGCAAGCGCGTAACGAGCCGATGTTGTTCTCTAATCTATCTTGGTTGCCCAGTTTGAGCTTGCAACTCACCATGCCGCACGCTTTACAAGTCAACAGCAGCTTATCGTCGACCCAGTTCACGAAAAGAACCTCTCCCAAGCCACCAAGAGCCCGAGCAATAATGTACGCCCCGCTGTGCTTGCTTGACACATGGCTCCAGTTGCTGACAAAAATCGCTTGCCCCTGCAGTAATGCTACGACTAGTAGTAGCGATGTGCAAATAGAAGCTATTGCAAACGTGAACGGGACGTCTTTGATACCGGAGACGCTAGAAGAGATGGCTACCGACACAGATTTCCAGCAGACTGCGGAAAGGCTTCGCAGACTGGGACAAGCAGCTATGACACGGGAAGAGAAACAAAAACGCCAAAGATCGCTAGACAAGATAGGTGTACCTTCTTTTGCTTCCAAGGTCAAGGTGGGTCTTTGCGTGGTTGAGTTGCCCCAGTTGCCAGACTTTAGCAATTGCTGATTCAAAAGCAGATACATTTCAATGTTTGATGGTGGAACAGTACCTACAAACAGCAAAACCTTCATTTATCCTGCTTCATGCAGTCCAAGGTTTTTGTTTTCTGGAACAGGAAACAGGAGGTTTGGCACTGAAAAGGCAAGAAGCTGCCGTACTGCAGCTCAACATTGGACTGTATTGCAACCAGGCATGCAGTCATTGCCATGTTGAAAGCTCCCCTAAAAGAAATGAGATGATGGACAGACCAACAGCAGAGCAGTGTGTCCGGCTGATGGACGCAAAGGCTGGTTCCCTCACTACCGTAGACATCACTGGCGGTGCTCCAGAGATGAACTCCCAGTTCAAGTGGGTTTCTTTCTCGACATCAAGACCTGTCCCTGCAAGCAGCCACCACCACACAACTAAGCTGTAGCATGCCTGGCATGAGTGTATATCAGCAAATCAGTTCCCCTCAACCTGTGTCCTGGTTGCTGTTTCAGACAGATGCAAATTGCAGTGGCATAAGAGTGGCTGCCCCAATTTCCCAATTGGTCACACAACCTCTTGTGCTGCTGTACCATATGAAGCAGGCTTGCAAACAAATTGTGAAGGAAGTCCTGTGTCTGCAACATGCATAGTGAATGCTGTGCAGATTTCTCGTTGAGAGCGCTCGAGAGCGCGGGCTGGAGGTGATAGACAGATGTAATTTGACTGTCCTTCTTGAGCCTGGGCATGAACACTTAGCACAGTATCTTGCTCAACATCAGGTGTGCTCAATGCTGTTCCTCACTACCTGCATCTGCTCACCGACCTGTACTGTTGTTGCGCTCTTGATCTGGGTGGTCAAGGTCCGCCCTGACAACTCGCGAATGTTCTGGTTGAGCTGCTACTGTGTAGTGCAAGCCATTGCATATGTCGATGCTGAGCACAGCAGCTGCTTCTGTTCAGCTGGCAAAAACCACCAGAAGCCTTTCATGTCCCTGTTGTGCGTACGTGGCAACAGCAGCCACATCCTCAGCGCAAACGCATTCCGAGAGTGAGTACAGCCGTGCCTGCTTGCCAAGTCATGTGGTCCGGCTTTGATGTGGAAGCTTTACCTGGCACCTGACAAACTTACCCCTGGTGGGATGTCACAACAGCATTTGTGCTGACTGTAGGTGCATGTGGTGGCCTCCATGCCATGCTACAGTGCCAGTAATGTGGACCAACAGAGGGGTAATGGTGTGTTTGATCGCAGCATCAAGGGTCTGCAGGCATTGAATGCTGTAGGGTATGGGCAGCCAGGGTCTAACCTGCAGCTGGACCTAGTGTACAACCCTAATGGCATCTTTCTTGCTCCTGCCCAAAGCAAGCTAGAGGTCAGGCATGCCACATTTCTGTGCGTTACAAGCGATACTGACACGCTGTGCTGTGCTGTGCTGTGCTGTGCTGTGCTGTGCTGTGCTGTGCTGTGCTGTGCTGGATTTCAACCATGCCTGTAAGGACTGGTGCAAGGTTTTGATCACATAGCCCACCTGCTGAGAGTCAGTTCCTTGCTTTGTAGTTGCTTGCACTTGTGTTGCTATACATCGCACCATGGTGGGGCAAGCTGACAAACACACAGTGTCATGATTGTGCGCTTTGGGTGCTTTGATGCCTCACTGTTGGTAGCTGCATTAGATACTTGTGGTGCCTGCTGCTCTCAATGCCCAGCCTTTCATCGGAGCAATCCTGCACTCATTTAAGCTTGCAGAGCCTGTCTCCACACTTATCAAAGAAGCAACTGTGTTTCAACAGCAGACTTTGTAGGCAGAAATCCCACCCCTTTCAGCAACCTGAGCAGCCCCGCCCCCCTGAGCCATCCTTTTTCCCCCTTCCCCCCCCTCCCTCTCCGCCCTCCCCCCCCCCCTCCCCGCCCCCCCCTTGCCTGGCGCAGCAGCCTGAGCAGGCACTCCAAAGCTGTCTGAGCCATGTGTGCAAATGCTGTGGCCCTTGTCCTGCAGGGCGTGTATAAAGAGGAGTTGCAGCAGCATTTTGGTATTGTGTTCAACAATCTATTCTGTCTGAACAACATGCCCATCAAGAGATATGTTGACTACCTTCAGCGACGCAACAAGCTGGAAGAGTACATGCAGGTGACCAACACTGTTTGAGCTGTGTCCATGTCTGTATGTGACTGCATGGGAGCCTCTTTGCTTCTTGTTAGCACATCCAGTATTTTACACACATGTTGGGAGTAGGTGCATGACATGCTGGTAAAGACTGAGCTATTGAGCCAGTGGCCAGGATCTTGTGTCCGTCGCGACATGTTTGCTTTCATGCAAATGCACTTTACTTGTACCTGTACATCAATCAGTCACGAGCTGTCAAGGTGTGTTGACACACTGAGATACCCGTACATTGATCAGTCATGAGCTGTTTAGGTGTGTTGACACACTGAGATACCTGTACATTGATCAGTCATGAGCTGCTAAGTGCGTTGGCACAGTGAGACGATGCAGCACACATAGTATCAGTTGCCTAAAACATGCTGTGTTGGCATTCAGATGTTGATGGAAGGTTTCAATGTGGCAGCAGCAGATGGAGTGATGTGCAGAAACACAGTCAATGTGGGCTGGGATGGCCGTGTCTTTGACTGTGACTTCAACCAGCAGCTTGACATGGGCATCAGGTATGCTGAGCGCTGTGCTGTGCCATTTGCCTACAAGCGGTCGCTACTTTGGTTGAATGCAGCATGGCACTGCAGCCACTTGGCATGAAGCTGTTGCACGAGCAGTGGCTGCAAGCATATTTGCTGTTGCAGTGTGTACGCCAAATTTGCCCCATATGTTGCTCCCGACTTGCTGCGCAAATTTGCTTCATGTCTCTAGTGTATGGTAATCCACAGCATGCTTTTGCACTGTTGTCTTGCCACCTTGATATGTGTGTGCAGGAAAAGAGGAGATGTTGACGGCAAAGGCATGACGGTGTTTGATTTGGAAAGCTTGGATGAGCTGACAGGGCGTAGCATTGCCGTAGACAATCACTGCTTTGGCTGCACTGCTGGCTCAGGATCAAGCTGTCAGGGTGCTGTTGCATAGATCATTATAGTTGTTACATGAGAGTGATAAAGGTCAATGCAATGCACACACAATTTTCTGATTCTGAACACCTTGCCTGCAGTAGGCATAGGTGGTGCAGAATTGGGCTGAGCATTGCTGTGTCTGATTAGGTTTGGAAAAATTACTATATGTCGGTATATTGCTCTGCTTAGCATTGCTAGGCATGTGCAATTCTGCATGTATGACTATCAAGGACACATTCACTAAGTTTCTGGTGCGATGTGCAAGTTGATATATGGTATCTTACCTACTTTTTATTACCTCTGTTCTTAGTTCCTACAGCATCCTCTCGAGTAACCTCGCAGTAGTTGATAAGTACATGGGTACTGACCTAGTTTGACCCCCTGTGACCACCCAAATCCTGCCATATTAGTCATCTGTGCATGCACTATGCCTAGGCCTGTACTGCGCTGGTTTCAGTCGTCACACTACCTGTGTTCCGCCTTTCACCGACTGCCATGCAAGTGCTTGAATTCGGTGTTACAGCATACTTCGCATTGATGGTAGAGAAGAAGAAGAAGAATCTTACATGCTTCCGTCGCACAATGTATGTGGATTCACACGCTGATGCATACCAGCAGTGTCTGACTGCAGAGTTGCTCATGCACCTGGTTCCACTGCTGACAGGAGCTATTGATGTGGATGATGTGGTTGACATCTTGATGACTAGTACTGACTACAACGGACTTAGGCTTTCCAGGTGACATGTATGGTGCAAGCTGCGCAGCAGACCCTGCCTGAAAAGCGCAAGCGCTCTGTAAACAACACTTTTCCAAGGAATCCTTGGTTTGACGCAGAATGTAAAGCTGCCAAAAAAGTGAAAAACAGAGTGCTGCACAGTGACGCTTTAGAACATGAGAAAAAGCTAGCTGTACAACAGTTTCAAAGTGTGACTGCAAGGGCCCCTCTTTGCTGCATGGTCAGTGCGTGGGTGGCAGTACTATGCATGATGAATTAAGTGTTCAAAGACCTATAAACACACCTGGCAAATTGCGCTTCCAAGAATTCTTACACTGATTCAAGTGCATGCTGAGAATGTGATCTCTGCAAATGAGGACAGGGTTACGGTAGGCACAGGGTTCTTACGGTCCTGACACCGTCACACCGTACAGATCCTGGTTTCGGAGGCGCGATTCGGAATACGTCACGGTATTTGGCGTATATACCGTCTCCGAATACCGTCACACCGTACGTTCAGAGGCGGAATTTTACAAGTTTCGATACGTCCTCAATTTTACAAGTTTCGGCCAGCCAACAAGGCTGACTCTTGTGGCGTTGCGTCAGAATTGCAAAAGCACGAGCCTCAAAGGATCATTCATGTGTGGCGCTGACAACATTATTTGAAGCTTTGCTCCAAGTATACAAATGGCTGTGATCAAATCAATCATGACTGTTCCAAACAAGGGCCGGCTGATCAAACTAAGCAGCATCTGCGAAAACAGAAGTACAACCGCTGCTGTAAGGCTTCGAAGCTTCCCAGCTGCAAAAGCTTGTGGCACACAGGCTTTCCTGTGCAACTGAGGCTGAGTTGTAATTGTCCATAGGCCCATTGGAAAAATTGCGAAAGACAAACTCGCAACTCTGCTACTGTAACATCAAACTTGGGGTTTTGGACTGCTGCCAAAAGCATGCTTCTATAGGCAGTCAGCCGATAGGTACATCTGCAAGACCTGATGTTCTTGTTAAGAAGTTGCGCTGTGTGGATTGCCTGTCTGATATAAACTTCATCCAGCTTATGCAGTAGGGGCTGTAGTGTTAGCAATGCCTGACATATTTTGCACTGGTGCAGTGGGTGATGTGGTATTGGCAGATGTGTTCTGGCTCAGGGCGATCACTTCTGGGCTTGTTGTGACATTGTGGGATGGGACTGAGTTCTGAATGTTGTCTACCACAGCTGACGAGATGCTTGGTGCTGGTCCAGGTGTTAATAGATCATCTGCTTTATCTTGGCCTGCGTCGAAGATTGCCAGGGACGAGTTGCGGCTTCTGCAAAAGTAGCACTAGACAGCTTGAAAATATTGGTGTGCTGTGGTAAGCTTTGCAGCAGCAACTCGAACCCTGTGTGCCACGGAAAGCTATGCAGCAGCAACTCAAACTCACCTGTAGCACAGAACTGCATCCAGCTTGGTGCAGAAAGGCCCGGGGTAAGAACTGATAGCCTGAAGGCTTGTGTCATTGAGCTTGGCATAGGTACCATTCTTGGTGCACCATTCCCCTGTCATTGCGTGTGTTGGTGTGTTGGCAGGCAGCGTCACAGTAAACTGATTGTCATAGGCTGACCCGTCTAGTCCTGCATGCAAGTACTTCAGTGAGGGCAAGCTTGAGTGACATATGGGTATGGCGCAAAAGGCAAAGGAAGTTCAGAAGGTTGTAATTTACCCAAGTAGTTGCAGAATGCGTCTGCTGCTGGTGCTCCACAATCTCGACCATTGTTGACGCAAGAGTCCACACTGTAGCCCTCCAGGGTCAGATTGCCAACGCACGACACTGCACCACACAGGGAGGGAAGTCATAACAAGCTTGATAAAAGCACTGAGGCGTGACAAACGACTTACCCAGCAACGTGTAGAAAGGAAACGCTCCTTGCAAGCGCGGTTCATCGCTTTGCCACTCTGCTTGTATGTTGTTGCATATGGTGTCACTCAAGCCTTGAGCTGAGGGCATCGCGACCAGGAGCAAGCCGAAGCTGAACAGCATGGCGCAGCCGTAGGTGTGAGCAGATGATCTCATGACTTCAGTATTGAAATATATTGCGCCTATGACAGGAACACTCGAGTCGTGAGAATGGTTTCGAAACGTGAAAGTATCGGCTCATCCTATAGGTAGATTTGCGTGCGTCCAAATGGCACGGGGTCGAGGCAAACTTCACGCCATACTGTTCTCTAAATACAAATCATTTGGGAGGATCGTGCTCGCCTGCCAATGCCAAGTGCAAAGTACAGCGCCACCCGGTGATCAGCTCATATGATGGCTTGTGTTCTGTGGTGGCAAACGTCCTCGCGATAGGTTTGTCTCAGGGAGAGAAAAGTCAGGAACGATACAGCCTGTTGAGGGTGTTGATTGGCGTTTGATAGCGGTGAAGTGCGTCAAGGGGCACCTGTAATGTATGCAGACATGTATGCAGACAGCGTTTCTGGCTGTGGCCGCCGAACTTACACCGAAACCACAGCGGATGGTCGAGCGTTGATGTCGGGCAGGGCGATTTCCTTGGACGCATTCGGGAATCGGCGTCCCAAACTATACCATGAGCTTCTTAGCCTCCGGGAATTGATCGCTAGCCCTCAATCAGAAGCGAGATGCATGTCTGATGGCGAGATGTGGGTCAGACAAGGCATTGCTTTTTTGAAAGCTTATGCAAGCCAACAGGTGTGCCCAGATGTACATGTGTGAAATTTTCACAGACAGTGTACTACTGTATCACACAATAAGCTGCAAGGGTACCAAAAAAAAATTGTGAGGTACCAAGAATGAAGTCACACTTGACGAGGTAACAATAGTCCAAGCAAACATTGAGGAGCGAACGATGATTCACACTGCTCTTTATAACATACCCAAAAGTTAACTTCTTGGTACTCGGTATTGGTGGGTACTGGTGTAAGTACTTTGCAGGGAGGCCTACTTGAATGCAGTCTGCCATCACAGCGTGTAGATACATTCATTGATGCACATGTCAAGAAGAAACTGTGCACAGTGTGATTGGCTGAAAATGCATCGCTACTGGCTCAAGCTTGGGTAGCTTCTAAGAAAGTGTAGATGCAGAAGCTTTGCAAAATCATTTCAGACTTGTCAAGAACCTGTGGAAATTGCTGCTCATGGGGCTAATGGACCTTAGCATTCTGCAAGCGCCTTAGTCCTCTACCCTCCTAAAAGACTCTAGCTGTTACTCAGACAAGGATATCAAACACTTCAGTCAACGCGCTCTCTGTCTCCAACCAGCTGGCACAGAACATCGCATTCTTAGGCCAGTCAACACCTGAAGAAGAAGAAAAACTTCACACGTTTTGGGCAGTCACCAGGCTGATCACAAGTAGCCTGTACTGGAAGGGAACCCGCAAACAGGCCATGTGAAAACCAGCAGGAGCATTGCTGGCTGTTGCAGAAATCTTCAAAAATGCACCTGAAGCATCAAGATGCAAGTATCCTGCACACATGCAGCTGTTGCTAATGTACAGTACAGCAAGGCACAGGTGAATATGCACAGACTGCTGCTTACCTTTCAGTGTGCTGCGCATCACACCATGTGCAGTAGCAGCATTGGTGGCTATCACTGAATCACAATACAGAACAAACTTGACTCGTGGGTATTGCTGGAGTGTATGCGCCACCTCGCTGAGCTGTGACAAGTCAGATGCCATCAGCCGAACAAAGCGAATGTTGTGCTGTGATTGCTGCTGTTTCTGCCATGCCCATATCAAGGCTGGTGCCAAGCAATCACCAGAACTCAGCATATTTTGTGCGCTCCCAGTGTCATTCATAAAATTTGCAATGACCTTGAACAACCGCTCCAGACGATCTCCAATCAGATCGCGCTCAAAAGCTCCCTTATACGTGGTCCATCTCCCCTCGTCCCAAAAACCTACAATTTTGTTCAAACAACAGGTGGCAAATTTGAAGATACGCACATGAAATCTGATGACTTATGTTGGTAAGTGGTTGTCCTCTGTCCCCAATTGAACAAGCATAGTAGCGCCCATGTACGTTCAGACCAACAGGTTGCATGGCACATGCAATGAGCTGCAAGCATCTTGTGCTGCCATGCATGCACGATTTGCCCAAGGTCAAACGCATCATATGATCTTGTAGGACGTCGGACCTGAAATTTTACGCAAAATATCCAATCACAGTTTTCAGGGCCACAGATGTCTGGGAAGCACACATCAAAACCTTGACCAGGGTGAAGCTCACATTTGGGGGGTTCATAAGCTTCAAGGTATCCGCTGCGCCACTGTAGATGGCTGTTGACAGCTGTGATGCCAAAGCCATGTGCCTCATAGTAGTATTGCAGCTCAGGCAAGGCTTCTGCCCATTTCCACTTGCCGCCAATGCTTGCCCGATATGCTGTGCGCTGTGAAGGGGTGAGTGGGCCTTTGATGTAGGCTGGTGCTGACAGCTCACTGGGAATGTCAAGGGCTTCTGATTTGGCAGCCTCTAGTTCTGGATTTGTACTTGGTCCGTAAGCTGCCGCTGCAGCAACACACCAGCTGTGAGTGCTTCCACCGGCTCATGCATAGCAGGCCTGATTCAGGCGCAGTGTGCTTGCGCAGACACATATTCATGCTCATAACTACCAACATCCATGTGTATGCTAGCGATGAGCGAGGGCTTTAAAGCAAAAGACATTTCAGCAGGGTTGCAGGCTGGAGAGACCTGCAGCAGCCCAGCCTTCAGGCAAGGAACGGGATGTGTCCTCAACCCAGGACACCAGAGTTGTCTCTGCAACTGCTAGTTTCTGTAAAATGTCCAAGTCAAATGCAGCTGCCTTGTGCAAGGGGCTTGACTTAGGGAGTTCCCCCCTTGCTGCTGCCCTAGCAAAGGGGTTGGCTTTGCCATTCAGAACCTGAAAGCAGGTCACACTGGCCATGCGGACTCACTTTACTGTCTAGCCAAGCTGTTATGCGTTACCTGACCAAAGTCAGCAACTCACTTCCTCTAATAAGAAGTCTTGCCAGGATAAATAGTTTCCCGCAGCAAGGGAGCTGTAGAATTCGCCGTATGCCTCAAGAATATCCTGAACTCGCCCCTTTTGCAGGTAAAGCAGCAACTTGAGGAAAGCCTGAGCCGGCCTGTTCTTGAGCACGTTTTGATATAGCAACAGCGAGGAGGCGGCCCGGGTTAGATTGTCTGCATGCTTATCTGTACCTGCACAGCAGGGAGGAAGAATGTGTCGTTATCAGCTTGACTTGCAAGGGCACTCCTCCACTGCGGTTGAGTTGTGCTGAGAAATGCCTCACCTTTCCCCGTCTCAGTCCCGAGGTCAAATCCAATAGCTTGTGTACTGATAAGCCTTTGTACTGAGCGTTGGCCGCACAACCGGTGTCTGGACTGAGCTTGCTTAGGGCGAAAAGAAAGCTTGCATAAGCAAAACTGGTGATCAGACGAAACAGTAGGGACGAGACAGCTGGCTTGCGATCGACCTGAACCTTGCAATGCTGTGTACATTTGGATCCGACGTCAGGTTGTGCAACGCTTTGCAGACCCTGACGAGCACTGAGACAGGTATTCGTTCATTCATTCATTCATTCATTGATTTTAAAGGTCTTTGGGCCAACCATGACCATTTGACCAATAATCTGAACTGAAACATATAAGCAAATAAACAAACATCTAATCAAATTGTTTTTGGTGCACTCATGGTCGTCGACAGAGTGGCAACGATAGCTGGAGATGAAAGACTGCCACTAGTGCTGCGGCACCCCTAAAACACCTTCTAGCAACATAGACCTGTGTGCAACACATTCATGTAAAAACTTGGCAATGACCCTGGGGTCATGTAAAGCAAAGAAAGAAGACAAGGTAGGGGCTGGTCCCCAGAAAATGGCAGTAAAACTGTCCCTGATTGAGCAATATGCAGGGCAGTCAAACACAAAATGATGTTCATCCTCTGCTGTATCAGAAGCACAAACAAGACAAAAGCGTTGTTCCCTATCTACTTTCTGTCCGGCAGGTTTGAATCTGCCTGTATCTACATGGAGACCATGGCAACCACATCTGAATCTGCTGACTAGTCTACGGCGCTTGAAGTGTTTTAACTGCTGAAAGATAGGGAGCCAACACATAATCCTGATGCTGTAATTGCAGCATTTGCCGATATCTGCCTACGCTATGGTCAACCTGATGAAAAGCCTGTCGGTAAAGAGCTTTGGCATTGTCAATGACTGAACTGACACATATATCATCCTCAATGTTCAAAGTTGTAGACTGCATTTGGAGCCATTTCCTGACACCATGGCTCCAGAAACGGTATGCCTTGTCATGCATACCCTCCACAAAGGCACACTGAATGAGGCGTTCATCACCAGACAAATTGTTGATGCGGTTGTGGTATCGAAGAATCTGTTGCCACCAGTGAAAATGTAGCGGATAGCGGCCAAATTCAGCCAGAACAATAAGGTTTGCAGTGTTGCCTCTAACGCCAAGCACATGTTTCAAAAATTGCCTATGTAATTGCTCTGCTGACTTGCCCACCTCTTCATCAACAGCCCAAACCTCACTAGCATAACTGAGAATGGGCAGTACCAGGCTGTC
Organism: Asterella californica; assembly: GCA_036924285.1. NCBI lineage: Eukaryota > Viridiplantae > Streptophyta > Marchantiopsida > Marchantiales > Aytoniaceae > Asterella > Asterella californica. Next base: position 21,460 of record JAYKYS010000157.1, on the reverse strand, counting down.
AAAAAGTTTGCAACGGTGCTTGGGGTCAGAGATGTGTAAAAAGGCGCACCTACGATTCATGGCATGCATTGCTTTATTCGCAGCAGAAACAAGCTTGGAGACGCCATGGGTCAAAGCTTTGGTCGCATGAAATTCGAATCCAAGGTACTTGTATGATCGAACGCGCTCCACTTCGTTGCCGTTGAATGTGAAAGCTTGGCATCTGGCTTTGGACCCAAATGTGACCACCTTGCCAAGTTGGTTTTGGCTAGATTGACACTCAGTTGGCGTTGCTGGCAGAAAAGTTGCAAGGCATTGAGCTGCCGTTGTAGCCCTGCTGCTGTTGTGGACATGATGGTGAGGTCATCAGCATAAAGCAGTAGCAGAATCAGTACTCCTGAGAGGGAAGGTGCATCGTGCTCATGTGTGTTCATCAGGTGTTGCTCAAGGCCATCCACAAACAGCCCAAAGAGAGTAGCACTGAGTGGGCATCCCTGTTTGACCCCCGTCAGGCAGTCAAAGATATCTGAGATGCCTTCTCGGGTCCTCACAGCCGCACTGTCATGAGAGTACAAGGACTTGATGCAGTCAAGTATTGGCCCGCGGATGCCTACGGTCTCCAACACCTGCCACAACAAGCCACAGGGAACCGTATCAAATGCCTTCTTGAAATCTACAAAGCAAGAGTACAATTTGCCATGCGTCTGTCTTTGTTTGTCAGTCAGAGACTTCAGCACAAAGATATTATCTGTTGTGCGAAAGTCTTTTCTGAAACCTGCTTGTCCTTTGGCTTTGATGCCTTCACCCTCAGCCCAGACTGCTATTCTGTGATCCAGAATCATTGCAAATAACTTAGCAATCACTGATCCTACCGTGATGCCTCGATAATTGCTCATGTCACTTTTGTCGCCTGATTTGTAGACAGCAGTGATCAAGCCAACAGACAATTGCTTGGGAAAATGGTTCACAAGCATCAAGTTGAAGATGACTAATAAACAATTATGCAAGACATCACCACCATCCTTGATCATCTCAGATAACACGCCATCAATGCCAGGGGATTTGTTACGCTTCAAACGCTTAATGCAATCATGCAGCTCATCAGTTGCAATAGGTGCATTCAAGCAAGATGCATCAGCAGCCCGCACAGAGGTACCTAATAGATCTGCCTGCTCAGGGGTCTGAGCAGGCTGGGACCCCATGAGGGCCCTGAAAGCTTCAAACTGAGCTGCTAACTCTACTGGGCAGACATTGTGCTGCTGTGTTTTGAATGCCCTCCAAAAGCCCTGAGGGTCTTTGCTGGCCATCTAACACAACTCATCAGAACGGCGCTCCAGCCATGTTCCCTTCACCCTTGCAGTCACACTTTGAAACTGTTGTACAGCTAGGTTTTTCTCATGTTCTGATGCGTCACTGTGCAGCACTCTGTTTTTCACTTTTTTGGCAGCTTTACATTCTGCGTCAAACCAAGGATTCCTTGGAAAAGTGTTGTTTACAGAGCGCTTGCGCTTTTCAGGCAGGGTCTGCTGTGCAGCTTGCACCATACATGTAATCAAGATGTCAACCACATTATCCACATCAATAGCTCCTGTCAGCAGTGGAACAACATGCATGAGCAACTCTGCAGTCAGACATTGCATCAGCCTGGTATGACTCACCTGGTATGACTGCCTGCTCACCTGGTATGACTCACCTGGTATGACTGCCTGCTCACCTGGTATGACTCACCTGGTATGCAACAGCCTGGTATGACTCACCTGAGTACAATGAAGAAGAAGAAGAAGAAGAAGAATTTTACATGTTTCGGCAGGCCATTTCTCGTTGCAGCGACTCAGCGATGTACAACGCAGCGACAACAGCCGCTGCTGAGGACTCTGTATGGGGTGATCCACTGAGAGTCCTCACCAGCAAAGTTCCGGTGTTGAAAGCAGTTTGGAAAAAACTTGATCACAGCGGTTTTGAACACGCCACAAAATATCAGCTTCGGCTGGCGCTACTTAAGCGTGCTTTCTGGAAGGAGTTTGCTTCAGAGCATGAGTCGGCAGCTGCGCAAGACAAGGCCAGAGTTAGCCCATTTTCCATCGAAAAACCCCCTATGATCACAACCTCACCACCAAGCTCAGGCCTCAGAACAGAGTTCAGAGAGATCAGAGCAGCAGCACGACGGGAGACACCGATCATGAGCTTCAAGGAAGCTGTCAGTTCTCCTGCCAGGTTACCAGTTCCATCCCTTTGAAAGACGGCTGGCAGAAGCAGAGCTTTTGCTCAAAGAGCACAAGCAGAAGTTTCGGGAGCTGGACAGAAAGGCTGAAGTTCTGGACAGACAAGCCAAGGAGCTCAATCTGATTGTGTACAATGTCCCAGAGACTGCAGGAGCGGATGCACTTGATTCTCTTTTGAACAAGTGTATGCCAGATTGCCATGCTGTTGGTTGGGGGATGGGCCGGCTAGGTACATACTGCACTGATCAAAAGAGGCCACGACCAGTACGCATGAGGTTTGATTCAAAGAACGACAAGCAGTTTTTCCTCAAGCATGCTAAGCACCTGAAGGAAGTCGGCCTCAGATATGACGATGATTTGACAAGGATGGAACAAAGTCAGAGACAAGACCTGTCTGCAGATTTCAGCATCTTAAAGACAAAAGGCCATAAGCCCTTTTACAGAGGTTCTTTAGAGGTTCTCAAGTTCCGCCATGCCAATAAGACACGCACATGCAAGAGGAATGGGGCAAACAGAGCCCCTGATGCTCAGGCTTAGTGCAATTGAGGTCTTTGTATTTACCTTCAGCACTTACACATTTCATGCTGACTTCTACAAACGTTTTCTGGTAGTGCAATGATGTACAATAAGTTCTCAACAATTCTAAACTGTGAATGATGAATGATGCACCAAGCTATTGATGAATATTGCATTGTGTTTGTATGTGAATTCATTGAACTGGACTCTTGTTTGGTTGGAACCAGGAGGTACCCAGACTGTGAATGATGAATGATGCACCAAGCTATTGATGAATATTGCATTGTGTTTGTATGTGAATTCATTGAACTGGACTCTTGTTTGGTTGGCCCCAGGAGGTACCCAGAACAGTGAATTTGTCTTACTTCAGACTATTGGTCAAATGGTCAACTGACCCAAACGACCTTTTAAAAAGATTGATTGATTGATTGTTGCACGGCACCTTCACGTTTGCACAGCGATCTGACTACTCTCGAATCGCTAGACAGCGCTGCCGGACGCCTGCAGTTGCTCTGGCAGTTTGCCTGGCCTTGGCTGGCTCACAAGGAACTGTATTCGCTTTGCGAGGGGACGTCGCTCTTACCGGTACAATATTTTTGAGCTCGAGCTCAAAGGTCCGGATCGAGCAGTTGTCTTGCCAACTTTGGCTCCTCGTCAGAGCAGTTGAAGCAGTCAGCGCTGGAGACAGCGTTTCGTGCTGCCACAGTCCTTGCCCTCTAACTGCCTGTGTGGTAACAGTGTGCAAGCTCTGCGCAGGAAGGTTTGTTGCTCTTCTTGGGTGGCAATGAGACGCCAAGTACGCGTGTTGGCATCCTGGCACATGACTTTCTCTGTGAAACAGTCTGGTGGCAAGTGAGGACAACCTGCGGCACAATCTGCCCTTGTCGCTCTGCTGTTCTGCTCCAAAACAAGCTTGCCTGTAGTCACTTCTTTGCAGCACATTGCTCAAAGCCTTTGCAAATTGCTTAAACTTGTTACTGCAACAGATTTTACGGCCGATAATCTATCAACACATGCACATGGCCCTTTTGCAACTTGTTCCAGCCCTACGCAGGAGTCGAACGCAACATGGCTGAATGGCTGACACTGCTGGACCGGCTTGATATCCCAGATGGAGCTGTGACGGGCCTCAGCGCTTCAGATAAGCCAGTCCTGAAGGGCAAACTGCTGCAGCTTCCAGCAGCAGACAGGCCACTGTTCTTTGATGGTCCTCCATTGGAGATTCTGAAAAACATTGCGCACACTTCTACCTGACGCGCCGTCAGGTTAGGGTCAACTTTTGCTTCATCATGCAAGTCTGCCGTGCAACAGTTTACGAGTTTCAAAATTTTGCTGTGTAGCTTACAACACCAACATTCCGCCGGCATATTGCATGGCTATGCATGCTGCTTGTTGCATTATCTTTTGAGCAGGACAAGGCTTCCTGCCTGTATTTTGGGAGTGGGTGCCACTTTCCAGTCAGCATTTGATTCAACAGAGGTGACAAGAATGGGTTTCATGGTTGCATCCACTTCATGTATCCAGTGCTGGTGGTATGTGTGGATTCATTTTTCATGCGTTGTGGTACATAGCATCTCAGAATAGCAGCTGTGAGGTGTTGCTATTGTTTTGATACATAGATGCTTGCTGCTTTTGTCAATGTCTTGATCCCTTGTGGCGTTCCTGCAGATAGCAGCACCCAAATTATCACAAATGGCCAAGACGTGAGAACTGTCTTTCGAGGTACATTGGGCTGTGTTTATGTGTTGGCTTACTGTGTTTGCTATTGCTTTTCAGCAGTAGCATGCATGTGCAGATATCATTACAGAGATGTTGGATTCATCCACTATGAGCCGCCTGATGAAGTTATTCATCACTAAATACAAGGGGGAACTACAGTTCCATGCATCTGACGTCGGAAGTTTCACTATGTTGGAGGTAGCCAACCGGCTAAACCTTGAGGTGGAAAGAGCCAAGACGGTGCCTTGCTGCTTGCACATTCAAGAGACATGTCCAGTACCACCTCCTTACATGTAAGATGCAAAATTGCGTGATGTAGCGTCGCCACACCTACAGTGCATAGTAAGTGTCTATCAAGGTACTTATGCCATTTGCAGGTGGGCAATATCATGAAACTCACTCGCAAGAGGTGCGTAACGGCCAGAAGTGGTTACATGATGTGGTGTGCACTGAAGGGTTGACAGTGGTGGCTGTCACTGGTCAGAGTTGGCTTCGTGCTGTTTGGGCAGAGGAGGAGGTCAAGATTACAAACAGCAAAGCCGACTACATATTTGTTGATGCAACAGCAGCTCAAAGGCTGCCAAAGCCACCTGCTCAGCCATCAGAAGCTCAACTGTTGGAGCTGTTGACAGATATGCAAGCCATTTACGAGGCCAAAACTTCCAAGCATGTGCAAGGTGCTGTCATGATTATGCACTGACTATGCATTGATCTTTCTTTTGTGCTTTGCGTTCTTGTAACCTTCACTTTTGGGGATATAACAAAGGCGTTCACGTCTTGCTTGTTGCAGAGAAAGGCATTTTGAGCTTGTGGTCACAGATGTTTGCGGAGTTCCTGGCAGTATCATGGATGTTGGAGCATGAGGCAGTTGTCAAAAAGAGCCTTCCTGTCTTTGGAGGGGACTTCAATCACCACATGATCATGCATCAGCCAAGCCACTATGTGTTGCATTTTATGAAACATGACCCTGACAATGCTGGCAAGCAAAAAGCTGTAGCTTGTATGAAGCACCTTCTTAAACAAAACAAGATGGTCCCTTTGCAAACAGGTAAATCTGGATAGTCATGCTATGACTAGTGAAGTTAGGCAATTGTTGCATGTCAATGGACATGTTTATTGCATGGCATCATCATGTTTATTGCATGAATGTCTCAGCGAAGCAGTGTGTGCAAGATTAGCTGCATCAATGCTGTATCATGCAAGGCTCAGTTGTGCATGGAGGCTTGCAGTGTAGCTTGTTTGTATGAGGTTCAGGACACAGACTCAGGTCTTTGTCCATTGTTACGCACTCTGTCTTATATACTTATGGCGTTCTGTAGGAGCTTCTGGTGACATGGACGTCGAACCAGTGCAACATGAAGAGGGCAGCTCATCAGATGTTGCAGCTACAAGGAGGGGTGGTCCTCCATGTGACCTGGGCAATGAGCATGTCAGCACTGCCCCCCCAGCTAGCGATATACATCAGCAGCAGCGTAGCATTGATCTTGATGCAATGGACGCTGTCTTCCATGAGGTTGTGATGAGAAGACTGCATAGTCCCATGGGCTACAAATCGCTGGGCAAGGATCGGCCACCTTTGGTTGTCCATCACAGTTCATTTTCAGACTATGTCAAGTCTATGAGGGTTGTAGGATAGGATGGCAAACACATGTTTCCATTATCTGATTAAGGAGAGTTCTGTATGTACAGTGCATGCATAGACATTTTGCGGGATGTACCAAACACAGCACAAATGTCGCCTGCACAAGCATTATTTGCGCATTGCTCAAGACCTTGCCAGTCGTGTTAGGCTGGCACGCCCCATTCCTCGCTCAGAGTTGACAAAAGTTAAGTGCAAGACCAATCACCCTCTTATGGGCGCTTCAGCTGATCATGTGCATAGTGTGGCAGCGTGAAGAATTAGCATCATCTGGGGCAAAGTACAGAGGCTAGATATACACTCGACCCTCTGTGCAACATCTATGCTACTAGTTATCAGTGCCTGCACCCCAGTTCTTGGATCAACTTGAACCAGCACTGACATTGAAGTGCATGCCGTATAGTTCAGGCCGCTTCAGTGCAGCACCAAAGCAACAGATGTCATCGCAAAACTCATAGCGGAAAGCGCGGCTGCCAGCACAAAAAATGTCACTGGCAAAGACTTGCGCAGTTGCTCCAATACGATTGCTAGGCAGCCTGTTGACACTGGTGACCTGTACAGCCCTTGACATTGACAACCACCTAGCGCCTAAAGGTCACCTTGAAGTCTGCCTAAACAGCTAGCGCTTGAAAACTGAGGGGCAGGTTCCATCTCTGCCGTGAGCGCCTTAAAAGCTGAGGCTTTCCCTCATCATCTTCATATACATAACCAGTCTTGTAAGTGATGCGCAAACCAGGCAAAACTTCATTGGCTTTGACCTCTGGCCTATAGAACTGCAGATTCAGCCTCATGTGCTCGAGGTCATATCACGCCAGCACTTTGTCAAATGTCTTGTCCACAGCTTTGCGCACAGTTGGCAACTACTTGGCAAGGTCCCCCCAGTCAGCAATCACCCAGCCTGTGCACACGCTCAACATATGACACTTGCGTTTGACAAACTATTGTGTGAGCACCAGTTGACATACCTGGGATGTTTCTGTGGCGCTTGAACTGAAGGCCCTGCTTGAAAGCACATTCATAGCCACCGTTCCGCAACTTGGTGTTCAGCCACTCTCTGTCACCATCAATGGCTCTCTGTCATGATTCGCAACGAAAAGCATTGGTTTTCTAGCAGTAGAGCTTTGAGTCATTGTCACACGAGCCTTCAGGACGTCATCAGCAGAGATGAAGATTTGGCAACGCCATCTGCGGCCGTCGCAACGGTACAGAAACATCGTTTCGTGGTGCTCATTTGTGGTCAACAAAGCCTTGAAGATCTTGCTCAGGAGACCTAAATCACCGTACATCTCGCATCTGCCTTCTTGTTAGAAACTCTACTTGCGCCTCAGCGAGCGTGGTGAAGGTGTAAGCTGTCATCACGTCACAGACCCTGACTACCAACAACAAGAGTGACAAGAGTGCTGCCTGGTGGAAGTTGCTAAACGCTCTTGCAAAAGGAGGTCCCCTGTAAGGAAGCAGCTGCTTTCGCGAAGTCAGCGTCAGTGCAGCTAGGCGACGACCGGTCAACGTGCTGCAGAAGAAGAAGTTGAGGACAGCAAGCCGTTTCGTATTCTGTGACCTGCAACCCCAGGCAAATCCGGATTTTGTTACGGTGGCCGAAGATCATTACGGTCTTTGAACACCGTATATCCAGAGACCCTCCAGAGGCAGGATTTTGCAAGCTTCGGCCAGCCAACAAGGCTGATCACTTGTGCCAATCATGGCAATAATGTCATATGTTCATGAAGTCTAGACAGTCTATGACATAGTTCAAAACCCCCAGGTGGTCCTGCTGAGCGAAAAAGGAGCGCATGGTGTCAGTGCAAGGTGTGAACAGGTCTGTATGCTGCTGCCTCAAAGGAGCCAGGGCAGCACACTCAAAAATCATATGCTTTTCATCGCCAATAGCACCAATGTTGCAAGCCAAACAAATTTGTTTAGCCCTGTCCACATGGCCAGCACCAGCCAAACGGCCATTAGCAACCGGTAAGCCATGACAGCCCAGCCTAAACTGCCAAAAACGCTGCATGCGCCTTCCAGAAACAGGAAGCTGACAATACCTTCTACCTGGGCTGAAAGGCCTGAACCACTGCTCGTATGTGCATGAAACAATACCCTGAGTGGCGGCTGCACGAGGACAATACAGACCGCCAGATCCTGTGCTCTGCAAGCGTTCAGTCAATGCCTCCACAATACCATCCACATCTAACAACGGCACCACATCATGCACGCGAGGCATCTGAAAACCTACTGAATGCAAACATGCTGCTAATGAGCCAGCCATATTGCAAGTATCCCCTTGAAAGGCATCGGCAAGGTGGTCCAGACAGACAGTATGGTAGAGGGAACCAACAGGAAGACCAGCCAAACTATTCCAAAATTGCAGAGTTTGGCGCCACCAAACACTTGCAAAGGCAAGAGGCCCATTGATTGGTTGGTGCAATGGTTATCAGTAAGGCTATCATGGCAGGAATACAATATTCCAGTAAAGCAATTGCAGTGGTTATTGCACAATTCTGCTGTACCATACTACCATGTCAACGGGTTGTGCTCCCAGCTGGAGTTCAGATTTTGCAGATGCGGCTGAGGGAGCTGGTATATGCTGATGACGTTTGTCTGTTGGCTTCCTCGCCGGAACAACTTCAAGCCCTGTTTGATGGCTTGGCTGCTTATTGTGCTACTCTGCAAATGGAGGTCATTGTGCCAAAAACAAAGGTCATGATAGTGTCGGCCGTGCCTGCGCCAGTTGTGACCTTCACATGCAATGGCAATCCTGTTGAGCAGGCAAACACCTGGAATCTCATTTCCGGAATTCCATCAGTTGGGGTCTATTGCGCACCTTGTCACACCAATCAAGTCGAATGGCTGGTGGTTCTTGGGCGGCTGTTCAGCGGCGTCATTCATTGCTTCAGTGTGGCAATACCACCAGCCTGCATCTTGAAGTGCTGCTACAGCCTCGACCAATGAGCCTCCCTGGCTGGCCACAGAACTATTGTAGTACTAGCTGTTACAGGACTATTGTAGTACTAGTAAAAGCTGAGGCTTCCATAGCCTGGTTACAGGTCTGTGTTTGCAGAGGATGGCGCATGTAAGTTGATCCTTTTGCACAAGCAGATTGATTCAAGTAGCTGCTTGAGGCTTCCTGAGCCTTATTGAGAAAAGGCATTGCCATGTGAATTGCTTCTTCTTCTGCTTTGTACAGTGCTAATTTGTACAGGTGTTTGCAGACCTGTGTACTGGAAGTGGTGGTGCTGCCTGTATGCACTGAAGAGGTGCTGTGATGTGCAGGACACAGATGCAGCAAGAGCATCCACGCCCTCAACCACCAAAGCTCCAAGATCTCATGCTGCAGAAGAATCTCTGCAGGCTGCATGGGACGAATATCAGGTCCTACTCCTTTTTAGTCTGCAGTGTGACGTGGCATCTGTGTAGGTTTTACACCAAAGCCAATACAGATGTGCAAACAGTGTTTGCCACAATTGGGACACTTGTTGGCAGAAAACAAGCGCACTTGACTTCTCAGCTGTGACTGCTGTGACATGCCAGTGCCATTGTGTGTTGTGCGGCTCAATGGTGGTTGTGTGCCGCAGCCTTTGGGACACAATTGGCTGTGAAGTGACCTGCATGCTGAGTGAATACTGTCAGTAACAGCGTGACAAAAGAACTGTGAGATGCAGTCTCAGCTGTTGATTGTGTGTAACAGTTGCAGCACTCGCATTTGCAATTCGGCAAAGCTGCCCAATTGAGCAAAGGCCTTCTGGTGTTGCAAACTGCTGTGCTTGCAAACAGATGCTATTGCAATTCTTGCTGCATTTGCATTATCATCTGTACACTGTAGGCAAATACAATTGTGCATGGCTCGATACTTGCATGCATTCCATGACTTCATGCCATGCTGGATGTGCCTTGGCATTCTCACGTGTTGATGACCCATGATTAGCATGGCTTGCTTCCCTATCACTGCCTGTGACGGTCTTATTTCTCATTGTAGTGATTGTGGCATTTTGTTGTCCATGCAGGAAGCCAATGATGACCTAAGGGCGCAGACAACTCTCGGCCAGATCTTCAGCATGCTGGAGTCGCTGAAGGTGGGCTGCTGTACAGATGAAAGGCTGGCAGAACTGCAAGAGGATATAACAGCAATGCCCCCCTCAACTGTTGACTTTGCTATACTGAGGTCTTGCGAAGGCAACCCAGAGGCAAAAGCACTTTGTATATCACTTGTGGCAGAGGCAAGAAGGGCAGCAGCATCCAGAGCAGAAGCCAAGGCCTCCAACCCTGTGCTGCCAGTCATCCGTCAAGAAGAGCAGCCAACTGAAGATGATGCGGCCACGCTCCCTTCAAAGGTGGGACTCACGCTTCATAGCAAACCTTGCTCAGTGTGTCTGTCCACCATTGTGACACGTGGACACACATGCACCCTGTATGCATACCATGTAACTGGTGAGAGGGAACAGTGTTGCAATAATCAGCCTACAGGAGTTTGCTTTAAGCTCAGCTTCTTTGCTGCTGAACACTTATCACCAGTGACAGGGGCGATTTACCCACCCAGTACAGTTGACAACGCCCGCATGCCTTGCCTTTCCTTGCCTTGTCACTTTTACCTTGTCACTGGCGGGTGTGTCTTGATGAACAGCTTCCAATAGCATGACCCCTTGCATTCATTTGTCAGTGAGTCAATGCGCCAACATGCAATGTATGCTGTCAGTCTTTCTTGACAACACCTGCTGTTGCCATGAAGTTGGTTTTTGTTGACCTGTGCCTGTAGACCAACCTGGTCAACAACAAATGCACACTAACATGTCGCACAAATGCTGCCCATTGCCATTATGACAAATGCACTGTGGTCACATTCTCCCTACTGACTAAGGATTGTTCCTGCAGGCACAGGAGCCCTCTGCTCAGGTTCTGAAGGAGTGCATTGCTGATATTGAGCAGTTCAAAAAGACTCGGATCAAATTGGCAGATGATCTCAAGGAGACCTTGACAGCAAAGCTGTCCAGCATTTCACAGTCTTGAGCTGCCAAGGCAATCAGCTCAGGTTGACTGTTGAGTCACCAGTAATGTGGCATGTACATGGCACGCACTCATCTCTATCACTGTCCTTGAGTGTTGTCTTTCCTGGACTGATGCTGCGTTTGCTTTGCTTCTACATCTGGTTCAGATGAGAAAAGCAGTCACAACGCTTTGTGGTGGGACACGCTTGCCTTTTGAGACAGAAAAGCTGTTGGTCGATGATGCCCAGCAAACTTATTGAGACATGCACTGTGTTGCATACTGTTCAAGGTCAGAAGAGTAGCACTGCTTCATAGTGTGTAATGCATGCTGGTTCCTGTACCATACTGGCAGGGTCAGTGCAGCATAGGTACAAGCGGTTATGCAGAATCGTTTTGATACTAGGCTTTTGTGCATTATCATGACCTTCATTCCACCTGTTCAGTCTTCTGTTATAGCTGTAGAGTCTCGCCATCTCCCTTGAATTTTTAGCACAGGCCCTTCTGCAATTATGCCCTTAATGACAGATTGCTGTGTGAATGCTGTGTAAGTGAAATTGAACTGAGTCATGCAAAAGCATTGAACTTAGTCATGCAAAAGCATGCAGTACAGATCATCGTTGCCTTGAATGTGCTGTCACACCATTGTTGTGAGCTTTTTAAAAGATGCTGTGGGGTTACACTGGACAAAAGTCAGGCTTGCAGTTGCCTAACCTGTCTGCAAAAATCCAGCTGCTATGCTGTGCACACCACCTTCAGGATCCTCGGAGCCAGGCAATCATTCTAGGTAATGTGGTACCACCTGACAGCTTCCGTATGGAATGCTTTGGACCGTAGTAATTGCATGTGCTGTGACAATGATGCACACATAACAGCACTTGATGCTGATTGTACAAAAGTAAACTACACCATACCGGTCCACACTGATTTGCGTAATGTTGACAGCTGAAAACGCCATGGGACGCCTGGCATGGTGTGAGTGTCTGTGCAGGAACAAAGTGACTGTAAGACAAGGCAACACATCAACAGCAACCTCAATCTATGGAGTCTAGCATGGCTGCAACGTTTATGCGGCAGTTATGGTTCAATATTACCGAACAGCCTCAAATGTGAGCAGTGCATTGTAGAGGCGGGGGCTGAGTGTGACAGGCAGTGCGTGAGCAATGACGCATCACACATGACCCACACTCAGTGACTTCACGCTAGATGACTAGACGCTCACAAGTCTACTGGCTACTTGTGCATCACACCAACACTGCATGGACAATGCGCACAACATACAATTACTAAGGGATGCTGATCGCCTCAAGATGTCACCAACATCTCATCAGCAAGCAATTGTAGACCAGCAACAGCGTCTTGCAACTGTCAGTAACTCGACTACATAGGCAGGGTTGCAGCTGTAACTAGAAGGAAGGGGAGGTCTCTGGGGCTGGCCAACACCGTGCCATCTTCAGTTTTTGGAGAGCTTCGCTTGCATCCTTTGGAGAGCTGTTGCTCGCATCCTATGAAGCTGCTGCTCGTATCCTTTGGAGAGCTGTTGCTCGTATCCTGTGAAGAGCTGTTGCTTGCATCCTTTGGAGAGCTTTTGCTCACATCTACATACAGCAGCACACAATCAGCACATAATCCGATATCAGTAAATGCCAGGGCCAGGCAATGCAGAGAGTGCTGCCGAGAGCTGGAGAGCAGGAGTAACTACAGTCAAGAACATAGATGCAAAGTAGGTCGCATCCCTGAGGAGACTGGAAACCTTAAGCAGTGTCAACAAGTCCAGGACTACTACAGTGCTCAGCATTCAACTGGTGTAGCAGGCCGTAGCGGTCTCTACCTGAACCAGTGCAGGCATAAAAGCATGTGCAAAGAACGTCAACACGCAGCTCAAAGCAGAACGTCAAACTCAAGCGTGATAGAAGCATACCCTTGATCTGAAGTTTGGCAGGACGGCCGGCCCAAGACCCACTGTGGTTTCCTACACCCTACAGAACCTGAACTCCTATGCAGGCTCAGGAGTCTGCAGCTGTGCAGTGCAGCTGTGTAGAGCAGCTGTGTAAGGCAGCTGTGTAAGGCAACTGTGTATGGCAACTGTGTATGGCAACTGTGTATGGCAACTGTGTGTGCTGACTGTGTAGTGCAGCTGTGTAGGGCAGCTGTGTATGGCAGCTGTGTATGGTAACTGAGTATGGCAACTGTGTATGGCAACTGTGTGCGCTGACTGTGTAGTGCAACTGTATGTGAAGACTGTATAGTGCAACTGTGCTGCTGCAACCATTGAAGACATGAGCTTCCTTTCGCTGCAGGCAGCAATGCTGCTGCTACTGATCAGGCTCCTCTACTGAGTAAAGAACTCAGTAGCAAGGGCCTGTTGGACTGTCAACCTTTTGCTGACATCTGGCTGTAGCAGGCGCATAAACAGACTGCCAGCTGGAGGATATAACTTGCAGGGGACAGCGCTCTGCAGGTTCTTCAGCATAGGGTGAGCGACAGTAGCAACAGGATCTGGAGCTGCAAGTGCTTGCACCTGCAAACACAAGCCTCATAAGAAAGGCACTTGCAGGCTGGTATTTTAGGGTCAGGCACCCACAAGCTCCACTTATCATGAGTCTTTATGACATCTATGGCCAAGGAGGCCGCAAGTGCTTGCACCTGCAAACACTTTCCAAAGCTGAAAGTTGGACTTTTGGTGTTTAAGGGATTGTTCTGAGTGCTCTCACAAGAAAATGTGCCACTAGCTATTCAAAACATTGCTGGCCCAGTCTGTCCAACATGCCACACAGCAGGCACAGCATCCACACGGCTGCAAAGAACTGGACGTGAGTAGTCATGACTCGTCCAGTGAGAGGCAACGGAAGAGCTTACCCAGCTGACATGAAAATCACACATTGTCTGGCTATCCTTGAACATGTCATTAGTGGCGGTCATTGCCCAGGGAGATTTGTTGGTTAGAGCGGTGTGCATGAGGTAGCCTGCTCCCCACATGTCATGCGCACAGCAGTCCAGCACCTTCGAGGGGTCTTGGCTGACAAGCTCAGGGCAGGCGTGAGTCTGGTTGTATGCCACACTTTCCGGCACCTTCTTGAGAGGACCTGCATGTTGCAATCTTCAAGCTTGCATTGGCGCTGAATCAAGGATTGCAGTGAGGTATTGAGCTAACCAGGCGCATTGTGCTTCAACTCAGACTTGCAAAGGGAAGTGTTGCTGGCAATGATAATCCCTTGATGTTGAGCACAGCTAGTTGCTTGACTACTACAACCAGATTCAGGCAATGACGCGTGACAAGGATGTAGGACTGAGTGCATCAGATATGGTCATGGGTGAAAGCCATCAGTAGCTGAGTCAAAAAAACATGAGTGGCAGAGTGCCAGTGCTGCAAAAGCAGGTGCCTTGTACAACAACAGGGCAAAGCAGCCAGGCGCAAAGCAGACAAAGCGCAGCAGACAGACACCAGGCAAGCTGAGCTGCGTGGGGTCGAAAGGAACAAGAAAGGTATAGCAAGCCACAAGCTGATGTATGGACCCCACCAGTGAACTTGACGCTGCCTCCTAGGTCAACCAGAGTGACGTGGCAGAAGGTGCCGGGGTGCAACTGCGGATTCTTCTACAGGCACATCTGTTTCAGGCGTTGCGGCTGATCCTTTGTTGAAAAAGTCCATGATCTTCGGCTTGCCTGTGTCTGCTGCTGCAGCCTTGGGAACTTTAGGCGGTTTCTTGGCACGGATAGGTGCCGGTGAAGGTTCTTCCGGCTCTGGTAGCTCGACTGGATCAACCTGTGCTGCAATTTGCTGCTGCCCCATGCGGATCCTGATGTTGTCAGGCTTCAGGTCGCAGTAGGCACGGCCACGCTTGTGAAGCCACTCCAGTGCCTGTGCATCATACAAGAATGGTCAGAGACACAACCCAACCTCTGTGGACGACATGACTGCACAGCACAGGCGCCAAACATAATCTTTGACAGTCACTGACTACGTAGCGTATGCAGTGACATTTAAAGGCAATCAAGTCTGCAACCTATTATCTCACGCAGCATGCTCAAAAAACTTATACCGCTGCTAAGCTCCAGTGAGCTGCCAACGAGTCATGAGTGAGCTCTCCTACAGGAGCCTCACCTTGAGCACGTGCTGCATCAACAGCTTGCCTGCTGCATACTTCTTGTTCGTGAAGTCTGCAACACCCTGCAGCTTCTGGAGCTGCCTGTAAGCCTCCTGGAAGCTAACACCCTCCACATATCTGCACATGCATCACAAACACTAGTAACGCTGTTGGGACTTGTGCAGCACATGCGTGAGCCTGGTGCACAATATGAAGGTCACGATGATGCTGCAGATTTGTACCTACACCAGCTGTGCCGCAGCAAAAACCATCTTCAAGTAAAAGAGGACATTCACCCGAAGTGCAATGGCTGACACAAATGCCTTTGTCAAAGCTTTGTCAAGCTGACAACAACACCAACAGCAGCAACAGTCATAACCACGACAAAGACACAAAGAACCATCACAACAACAACAAGCAAAATGCAAATGCGGTCCATCTCAGGACGAAGTGGGAAGCACTGTGCATCGTCAGACAAAGCTCTTACTCCATGACAATCCACAGACACTGCTTCTGCTCTTCTGGGCAAAACTGCTGATATGCGCCATAGCACTGAGCCAGGTGGGGTGATCCTTGTGCATCCCGGAAGGCAGCCAGTTCAGCATTTGCCCTGATTTTCTCTGAGAATCTTTTGTACGGCAGCTTCTTCAGCGCACACGGCACAACCTGACCAGTAGCCAGCAACACCTCACCACTGCAGGCAACCAGGACAGTAAGGTAAGCTGTGAAGAGATTGTGCCAGGCGTAGGTCTCTCTGAGAGACCTGGCAACAGCAGAAACTGCTGCACTTGACACTCACCAATTGGGCACAGTTCTGGATACCAAAATCATGTTACGAGGCAGCCTGGGCGGCAAAGCACCATCACAAAAAGCATGCCTGAGGACAATGCAAACAAGGAGCTTACTATCTGACAAAGCCAAGGCTGACGCCACCTTTGCCAAGCACACCGGCCGCAGCCTGTGACGGAGCCAAAGTGCGCACTGAAGGGCTGAAGGGCGACTTCACCCACTTCCAGCTGCCTGTCTCCTCTTGCCCAGAGGCTGCTGCAAGCTTCCTCCTTGCCTGACAATCAAAGTCTGAGGACACAAGCTGCAGCAACAGCAACAACACCAGCCTTTGAATACTCCCATTCATGTTGTAGACTGCTGCTGGCAAGAAGTAGAATGTGAAGAACTTTACAAGCTTCAATATGGTGTCCGCAAACAGCGTAGCGGCATCGGCACTATACGCTGACCCAGTACAGCCTAACAATGCAGTTCAGCAATGTTATGATCAATGAGTAGATCCTGCAAAATACCTGGTGTGACACCCAGTCTATAGTGTAACATAGCACAATACCTAACAACAATGTTTACTAGAGCCTAGTGCTATGTCAAGCGGCAGGCAAGAGCTGTGCAATGAATGTGCAATGACATCACTTGTCTGTGGCAGCAACACAGCAGCTGCAAAGCACAGCTACAGAGAAGAATGCTTCAAGACAGCATTGCTGGCTGCATGGGCTTACCCTTGCTGTTTCCTGAAGGAGCATGTGAGAGTGATTGCCCTCTGGCATGATCAACTGTCTCTGCAGGAATTGGGCATGCGCCGCCTGCATTCCCAGCAAACATTGTCAGTGTCGGAAGTATCAGATGGAAACATAATATCTTTGACATTTTTCAGAAACCTTGTTCAAATAAACTAATTTCTGTGACGCCTAAGGTTCAATGAAGGGCTCACTGGCTTGCCTTGGCTGATTGAGGCCACCAGACAGGCTGGGCTTGACCGGCCTGCTCACAACATTTCTGTGTGTAGAGCCAGCGCAATCATGATCGAATGTGTGGGTCAAAAGCATCAGCAAAGGGGCACATCAGCCAATTCGGAATGAGCCACAGGCATACTGATGATCGACATAGCTCTCTCACCAGAACTCCTGTTCCCTTTTACACAACACTATACCATTTGGGATCAGGGCCTGGCCGTGTAGGTATACACAACTGCCACCAGCCTTCTATGATACGGTAGGTCGCAAGACAGTACAGACTGCGACTGTGTGAACACGTTTAGCGTTGAGGCAATGAATATAAGTAATCTAGGAAGGGGAGAAGGGGGAATAGGAAGGAACAGAGGGGAGGATACAAAGTCAGGTATAATTGCAGTCGTTACCTCTCCTTCAAGCTCTGTGATGTCACGAAACAGGGACCAGTATGCCTGCTCCTTGTTGCCACCAGCCTTGTCAGCCATCTGCTTCAGCTGCTGTGTCTTCTCTGCTAGGGCAGCCTCTTTGCGCATCTCCGCTCCAGACATTGACTCTGCCGCTGACTGCAATATTGATTGAGGCATTGGCTTTGGCACTGACTTCAAGACAGGTGTCACAAAAACGGTGCAATGGTGCACGCGAGTCAACAAGGAAAACCATTGTAATGCAGTCCGTCAATCCTTTGGCATGTGCATAGCATGCCGCATCATGAGAAAAGCCACAAGTAGATATACATACGTGCAGCCATTGATGCCAGCCAGCAATGTCATGTCTATGTGGCAATTGGGGAGCAGGGGCTGCTCATGAGGATCAGGCCAACCGTATGCCAGCCAGACAGGCACTTCAGTGTTAGTCAGATTGACAACTATTTGGGCTGGCCTGTGTGCAAGGGCATGCTGAGGTTCTGCAGACTGGCAAACCGATTTCACACCAGACAAAGATTGTCCAGGAGGTTTGCAGACAGGTATGGAGCAGCATAGCCTGCCTCTATGCAGACACATACTAAGCTGAATACCAGTTACAGACAGGGCCATGTCTGGAGAGAGCCACCTAGCATTTGTTGTATGCAGGCCTGAGAAAAAAAGCTAGTCACACCACCAGCATGCCTGAAGCACAATATGGCTTGCTGCACACTATCAGCTGACTTGTGGCTCTGATGAGGGCCTAGACTTGCACCTGATGCATGTCTGCATTTTGTGCCTGTGGTGCAGACTTCTTGCTGGCGCCTGATGAGCTGTCCTTGGCAGTAGTCACCATCCTCACTGGAGTTGATGAGACAGGCTTGTTGACACCTTCCTGTGGCTTCTCCATAACCATCTTCTTACCATCTGCAGGCTCCTGCAGAGCAGGATAGACACCTGTTCACTGCCTGCAAAGCTTGACAGCAGAGGAAGCTTGCACGATTGGAGCACAACACGCTCAACTCATATGGTGACTGACCATCATGTTTGAAAGAGTATACTTTGGCTTCAGTCACCTGCCATGTGATGCAGAACTCAGAGTCCAGGCAGTGTGGCGATCATCGACTGTTTGTGCGTTCATGCACGCACACACATTCTTGAGACAGAAAAATTGCCTGATGCAGTTCTGCGTGGACACAACACCTTAAGCAAGAGAGGACACACCAGCACTGCTGCTGTCGCACCGACCTGGGCTATCTGGAGTGATGGCAACATCTGTGGTGCCTGCTGACTAGCGTTCCTCTTCCTTGACGAGACAAGCTGATATTCCAACATACGCACTTCCTACATACAGCCAGGCAATTTTGGCAACAGTCAGCATCTTTGCAACCAAGACGTAGACTAAGACAGCACCTGAAGGCTTCAGCGAAGGCAGCTACCAGATTCAGCACAGCACGTTGAATCAGTATGACTGTGCATCATATACTATACAAGTGATGCGAACAGGGTCATAACTGTAGACATCAACTGCGAAGAGTCGCCACATCTGTGCAGCAATGCCACACTATGAACAGCACAACATGCGAGAGCAGCTCATTGCAGGGTACCTTTCGCAGGTGTGTGATGGCAGCATCAGCTTCCTTTGTGGCTTCTGCCCTAGCATCAGCAGCCTGCTTGCTAGCTGTGGCAGCTTGAGCGCTGGCAATGGCCGACAGTCTCACGGCTGTAGTGCACTCAGTCGTGGCAGTATCAGCCCGCTCGATGGCAGCATCTCTTGCTTGCTGCATCTCTTCAAGCCGCTGGATCGGCACTGTGTTCCTCTGCATGTGCATGGAGGGTCTGACCAAGACACCACGAAGACTAGTAACATCAAAACTGCTTGACAAAGCTACTATGGGTACCTTGCATCCTCTGATCGGCATAGCAGGCAGTACAGTACATGGCGTGTTGCTTCCCAGGCACTCTACTTCATGGTGTGTTGATTCCATTGGTGAAGTGATGTGCCTTGCTGACAGTTGCAACAATGCATCAGGAAGGTTTTGCATGAGCAGAAGTTAACGGCAAATTGACTGACCAAGACTTTCTCGAGGAGGACTTTGAGCTTCTGCTGCTTATGCATGCCCGTCTGCGTCTCAATCCTGGCAGCCTGAGCCTGCCTCTCAGCTGTATTAGCCTGCTTCATGGCAGCTTCCTTGCCTTGCTGCACTTGCAGAACAGCTGTTGGTGTTGCAGTGAAACACAAGAAAAAGGAGCAGATGGGTGTCAAAAATGACTTTGAACAGCGCTTCTACAAGCTTTATCCTCTGTCACCTGTACGTTGCGCATGCCATACAAGCCAGATTGGGTACTGCTCCATAGTTCAATGACAGGCCTGGGTTCACACTGATGCATGATACAGACACTTGGAGTTCTAACAAGTGTTGATGGCAGGTGGACTGACCAGGGCGGTACCAAGCTCGGTGATGAGCCCTGTTGCATAGTCTTGAGCCTTCTCTCTCTGTTTCTTGCTGGCCTGCACCTCGGCCATCAGCAGGTCCCTCATCTACAGCAAACCAACAGCTTGCTTGTCGCTATAACACAGTGAAATGTTTGCCACACAGTTGACCCACCACAAAGCACCCACCATACAATTTGAGTAGGGCTGAAAGTCGACTATTGCCCCAACAAGTTGAGATGGCGAGGCAATTTTGCTGAACAACAGCATGCAGAGACTGATGTTCCCTGACAGAGTATTATGTCGTTCAGGTAAATGAGTTGACAAGGCTGGTGCTTTGCACAAAAGCACAGCAGACAATATTTGGCTTCAATACGTACATGTTGTCACTGTATCCATAATGCTTAGCAATCACTTGACCTGCCCTTCACCAAATCAGTTCAGCCAAGCTTCTGGCAACAGCGCAGCTACAATGCTTGGTAAGTCAGATGAAACCCACCTGCGCTGCCTGCTGTGCGGCAAGGCCTTCGATGGTTTGCAGTGTGATGTTGTTGTGGCGCACAGTGCATGCATGCCTGTGCTCCAGCTGTTCACATTCACCCTGCTTCACCCTCACCTGCTCCTGCATGCTCTGCTTCTCCTGCTGCAGAGCTGCATACCTGCACACAACAAACATATCTGCATTAAATCTTCTGCCCCAACCCCAAGAGATATGTACACTTCATCAGTGCTTTTCAAAGGCCAATAGGCTTGGCTTGACTTTGCCTCAGGTGAGGCAAAAAACAGAATGGGCTGCGAGGGTCATAGCCTAGCGATACTGAGCAGAGGTGGAGGGGGAAGAGGAAGGCATGGTGCGCACACCTCATGTTAAGATCACCACGCCGAGCTTGCTCAGTATCTAAGCTTTCCTGCAATCTAGCAGCTGCAGCTTCAGCCAGAAGAGTTTGGTTGGTCTGGGGCATCAAGTCGAGCAGAGATGTCTGTCAGGCTGCTGGTCAGGTGGCCAATTTCCTGTAAGCACCAAGATTATCCTCTTGTGGGTGTACAATGTGAGTGTATTGCCCTATGGGTGCAGTATCTAGTATTGTTGCTAGCTGAGTCAGTGGGGGGAATTGTATATAGGAGGATATGGGGAAGCAGGGGGAGGGGAGGGGGGCAGCATGGGAAGGGGGGGGGGGGGGGCAGGGGTGGTGATGAGGTGGTGATGAGGTGGTGATGGGGTTGTAGTGAGGTGGTGATGAGGTGGTGATGGAGGAGTTGATGGGAGCATCAGCCCGGCAATGGCTGATGGTCTGATGGGCATCATATGAGCTGCCTGCACTTCAGCCTGACGGGGTTTGGATTTATTTCAGACCCTTATTCACCTTGTAATGGAACCTTCACACTGCAAACGCTGCGGACAGACAATGCTCAGACCAATAACTGTTCTGGATAACAACGATAACCACTCTTAAGCCCACACCATGCAGCACAGAAAGCAAAGCCAGACGCAAAGAGCTACAGCTGCATGCACTGACTTAGTGTCAGGTAGCCCTTAAAGTTGGTGCACTCACTTGAGCATCAGTATGAGCCTTCTCAGCTGCCTGCATGTCCAGTCTGAGCATAGTCTTGTGGTGCCGTCGCACGATGTATGCTTTGTATGCCAGCATCTCCTGTAGACAATTGCAGAAGTGAATGTTGCGAGAATGAAAAGATGCAGAAGGCATCAGACACAGCAGTGCTACCTCCTGAACTCTTTCAAAACGGCACTGAG
>JAYKYS010000156.1:0-63379 GCA_036924285.1 Asterella californica | reverse complement strand
AGAGGGAGTCTCATGACGCTCTGGCAGGCCTTATACTAGATACACTGCAAATTGTCTCGGTAAGGAAGTGCAGCAAGAAGCAGCACGTGTGACATGTCTGATTCATCTGATTCATAATTATCACTCTTTCATGATCAGCTCATGCGTGAATAACATGGTGACATAAGGTGACATGATGACCACCACTGTTGCAGTGTAAATGTTTTGTTCTTCCTGCCGCTATAAGGACATAAAGCTTATGACAGACACAACTAGCCACTTCCTTAAAGTGAGAACAGAAACAACCCTATGCTGTCACTCATGCAAAACAACTCGAGTTCACAACAGATAATTCTATGCGGCAGGACCTCTACACAACACATAGCTACAGTTGGCACTTACTGAATCGGACCAAAGAAAGCAATGAATGAGCAAGAAGCAAAGCCCTACTGGTGAACAGCACGAGATAAACCAGATCCACGAGACAGCTCAACTCATAGCTCAAGAGCAAGTACTAAGCAGCAGTTATTTTGCACATGTACACAGGTGCAGCACAAACAAAGCCATAAGGCAAAATCAGTACATCACTAGCAATCCAAGAAGGTGTGTCAGCCTGTCAGAAATCAAAAGAATCTGCAGCAGCTCAACCCAGAATTCGTGCCTGGGTTTGGGTCTAGGAACAAAACCTTGTGATGGTCTTGTTCAACAGCTTAATCCAACCTGACCAGACCCTATGAACCCCTAGTCAGCTACAAGCGCCTTACAGAAGAGCCGGCGTGGCGCTGTTGCTCCACAAGTTTGGCATCTGAGCAGATACATCAGCAGGGCGAGGTGACCGGCGGCAAATGTGGAGCACTCTCAAAAATATCATTCGCAGCTGTAGCAGTCCCATTATATGTGTGCCTGCGTGTGAGCTCCCCATTGTGCTTCTGCAGCTGACCTTTCTGTACAGCTTGCTGGGAGGTTGTCCCTGACAGTGGATGGTACTGTACAGTCTCCAGCTGATGGCGCGTATCCTTGGCATGACCTGTGCGCACTAGAGCATGTGATGTCGGATCTTCCTTTGCTGCTATGGAAATCGATGTCATGTACGTCAACATCTTGTTTGAGAGCAGCAAGACCTTTGATATACATTCCCTGCTGCTTTCCAACTTGTTGTTGCATGCTTATAGGTGCGTGAGCGTTTTGCCTTGTGGAAGCTGTCATAAATGATGCTACTGATCAGTGTCATCACACAGGGTACTGTTGTAAAATGCTTCTTCTTCTTCTTCTTCTTGCCAGTCTCATTGCCAGCATGATCGTTAGCATTGTAATTGTCCTCATCATCATAATCATCATCATCAATACTGTCATGACAGATCCCAGGTTTGCAGGAGAGTGACTCACTGCATAAGATGTCCAAGCCGCCAATGGGAGCGCTGCCAAAGAAGGGCTTGCTGGTCTCATACACCTGCAGAGGGGTGGGCTTGTTGTGGTGGGTGTGCAGGGGGGTGGGGGGTCTCCTGGGGGTCCGGCCCAGCAGCCTTGTGGGCGGTCTGCCCTGCCACAGGAAGCTTGTTCATGCAAGGAGGCACCATGCAGGACGTCGCAATCCTTGGCACCTCTGCAGCAAAGCACACAAGGCTTGACTGCACTGGTGGCCAGAACACAGCGTTGCTGCTACATGGTGCATCATTGGCTGTGGACGCGCAGACACAAGCTTTGCCAGCATCCATTATCGGGTCCTGTCCTACTTGTGCAAGGGCCATCCCTGGGTCAGGGGTTGACTAGTTCATGACTTATGTGTTGTTCCAAACCGCAACAAAGACTGTACAACCACCCCCCTCCCCCCAGGCCCCGCCCCTCCCCTTCCCTTTCCTGCCTGGCCTCCTCTCCCCCCCTTTATATGCGCAAACTTTGCTGCGTTCCGAACTATTCAATGTGATCCCCGCCAGACTTCTGGCTTGTCTGCGCAGAGGCGCGATGCTGGAGACTGGGAAGATCTGATGAGTTGAATCAGGCTTGCTGATATAAAAGAGGAGGTATGTAGCCTTCAGCTGATGACTGTATATGCAGCTAGGCCTGATTGCAAATGTCCAAAGCAATGTAGGGAAGCCAAAGTGAGGCGCCCTGCAGCAAGTTGCGGTTGGGATTTTGATGCTGAAGGGAACTACCTGTGAGGGTCTTTTGCAGCTTCTGCCTGCTGGCAGCTCCTTCTAGCAGCCCTCGAATTAGTATAATGATGTGCTCAAAACCGGGCCGCGCGCTTGGATCCTGACTCCAGCACTCCTGCATAGAGTAGCAGCATACTTAGTTCCATCTTCCAGCCACACACGAGGCAGCACCCACCGCCGTTAAGCAGCATATACAGCTCCATCTTCCAGCTAAACACGAGGCAGCACCCACCGCAGTGGAGCAGCATATACAGTGACAACTTCCAGCCAAACATCAGGCAGCACCCATCACAATAGAGCATCACACACATTTGCATCTTCCAGCCAAGCATAAGGCATCACCTATTGCAATGGTGAACTACTGCAGAGGGCGACAGCATAGATACATCTTCGTCCCTCTACCGAGGGTAAGAAGCACCCATTGCAGCAATCGCAATGATGACACCAATGATGGCAGCCTCTGTGTCCACAAAGCAGCCTGATGCAGAGGCAGTTCGGCTTCTCACCTTCATGAGACAGATGTAGTCATCAATGCCAGGCAGAGGCTGGCCAGGTAGCTTCTCCAGATCTGGAATTTCTGGCCTCTCCTGCTTGGATAATCTCAGCATGATCTGCAGCACCCAACATGTGTCATTGCCCAAATCGTATTGCAATAACGAATAGTGATAGTTACTGTACAGGTTTGCTAGCCATAGTGAGGCCCTACTAGGAGTGTCTGATCTAGTCCTACCACCAATAATAGGGCAAGTCCATGAGATACTACATAAGGTACTACTTAAGGCACTACATAAGGTAGTATATGTGGTGATGGAACCAACCAATCCAGCACAGTTTCAGATCATGGTTGTGTCTGCCCCAATGACTATATGCAGTACCTTATGGAGTCTGACACGTCACCATCGAAGTAGTGATACCTCAAGAGTGACCTGTATTTACCTCTATACACTGATGCTGGGGGGTTTTCATAAATCAAGCAGCTGCTGTGAGACTGTGTTGACTGAGCCTCAAGGTGAACAATGTGTGTTTGCTCAGACAGACATCAACTACAGCAGAGTACAGGTACAAAAGACACAAGATTTGCACAGGGATTGCCTTCAGAAAAGCTTGGCATCATGTGCGGGTAGTCAAGACATACATTGATAGCAGAGATGCACTGTGTGGAACCGGAAGGTAAATCCATGATTAGCACCTCAGGACTTTGTTTGCACTGGTGTGCAGAGATTGGTGAGATGTCTGTAAACGTAAAACCTCAACATCTCAGGTCATGTCAAATGGCAAGAGACAGGAGTTGCTGCAGCTTTGAAGCAAGAGACATGGAGTTGTTGCAGTGTTGAAGCAAAGGCCGTGTGTTTATTAGAGTGTCGAAGCAAGTAATGTACAGTTCCTGCAATGATGGGTTAAGAGACATGGACTTGTCAAGCAAGAGGAAGAGTATTTGGTGCAGGAGTGTTATGGCTGCACCTGGAAGGCGTTGAGCTCCTCCCAGGGCATGTCCCAGGTCATCATCTCCCACATGATGATGCCAAAGGAGTAAACATCTGCCGCTTTGCTATACTGATGGTCTTCTACAACCTGCAGGCAGTGAATCCCTTGCTGTAGCTGTCGCTTGCAGGCGCACTGTATGTTGAAACGGTAGGATATGTCTTGCATATGTATTGATGACAGCAATAGCATGACAGGCTAGCGATAACTGATGCAGGAATCATTGCGCATGGACCATGGTGCATCACCTGACTTGCTGCAAGTGATTGCATACATGTGTGCCAAGTCATACCTGTCACATTGCTGCAGCCGACGTGACGGTGGCGTGTGGTTTGTATGTTTGTTCAGCTTATTTTGGTATCAGTCATGGGCTGGTTTCAAGTGAACTTGCCTCGGCCAGAATGCAGAAGTTGTGTAGCTTTGCAAGCTGTGAAAACAGTCAGCGGCAATGCAGCAGCTGCCGACATGTGTGATACTGTCCCACAAATGAACTGTGATCAAGATGGTCTAATTTGGCAGGAGGATCAAGGTCCCCTTCTGCGGGAGACCTTCAACGGTGGGGGGAAGTGGAACGGGCAGCATGGGCTGCTGCGCTGCTCACCAAGATGCATGCATGAGTACATGTTTCAGTACGTGTGCGAGGCCTACCTCAGGGGCAAGCCATCTGGGATTGTTTGCCAGCAGGGATGCTATAGAGGATCCTGGGGATGAAGTCTGCACCATGCGGCTCAGGTTGAAGTCAGTGACCTTGACACGCCAATGGCGTTCCACCAGCATGTTGGGCGACTTCAGGTCGCGGTGAAGAATGGGCGGCTTGTGAGAATGGAGGTGCAGGACGCCCTGCATGCCGGGGAAAGCAAGTGGCAGACAGGGCAAGAGGTGATGTCATCAGTGGACAAATGGTATGAGCTATTGGGCATGCAACCACAGAAGGTGGAGGAAGACAGGGCTATTGATATCGTTCAGCACATGTATTTGAGCCACTGGGCAGGCAAGCCAATCTGAGCCACTGCTCAGGGAAACCACAGGAAGAAGGTGTGAGACATGGCTGTTGAAGCCAGTAGTGTGAACGTGATCAGGCTATTGTGTACTCAACAACACGATGCAGGTGAAAGACACACTGTTGACATCAGTGACAGTCATGAGTTGGGCTATAAAGCATGCACACACAAGAAGAAGGCGATCCAAAGAACAGGGCTATTGGTCCCCGTGGTGCAAGAAAGTCGTGATTATTCGGCGTCATAACAGGAGCCTCTGTACCCAGAAGCAGCCTGGGGTTGCTGTCCTCCCCTTGGTGCATATGTGATCTTGCTGTCATGCTACCAGGCGCACAAGCACAGGACCCAGCTGTAAGAAAGGCAGCAATCGATGCATCGGTGTGAACGACTCTTTCATTCCCAATTGTGCAAGTGACGGCAGAAAGTTGGTGCCACTGGTGCAAATGTTTCTAGGCTCCTGTGCAAGCCTGATTCGGCTGGTCAGTTGCAGGAAACATCACTGGCTGGGATGCACATTGCTGGAAGGCATAATCTGTGCATGACGACAAGGCCCAGTGCCGGCTGCACTGCGCTGCAATGCACAGCACAGCACAGCACTGCATCATAGCAAAGGCTACTGTAAGTAGTCTGCACAAGCAGCTGCATGCTCAGTGAGGTACCCAAGGGTTGTGGTGCTTTGCTGCAGAGTGCATGACAGGAGCTTCTGCCTGAAAGACCAGCACTATACGCATAACAGGAGGACCAGTACTCGCCAGAGCTGCGACTGTGAAGAACAGGGCAGGAGGGGCGGGGCTAGGCAAGGCAAGGCAAGGCACCTTGGCAGCATCAAGAGCCATACTGAGGCGCTTGCTCCAGTCCAGCTGCTGTGCGAAGCCTTGGCTGGTGCGAGCCTTCCTGAGGACGTCGTATAGAGAGCCCCTTGCACAGAACTCTGTGACGATGCAAGGGGGCTGCAGGCACAGCCCCATGAACATGACCACATTGGGGTGGCGCAGGCTTGATATGATTGACACCTGCATCACGCGGTGCATGAGAATGCAGCATGAAGAGCTGCAGCCACATCACAAAAGCTGTTCCTTAGTGCTTGCATTGCCGCTAGCTTGATGGGGTTGAGGTGGAAGCGTGATGTGTGCCATCTGACAGCAACAGCAAACTTTCCCATGCAAGCCACACACCACTTTATGCATGGGCTTTCTCAACCCACCCCCAACCCCCCACGCACCCTTCCCATCCTGCTGTACCCTAGTCCACCATTGTGCAGTGCCAGGTTGGCATTGGTCATAGCTCATGCAGCCATGGGGTTTGCATCTGATGAACCTGATGCAGAAGTGCTGATGGGTAGTCCTGCAGCGGCAGCATGCTGTGGCAGCATGCACTGATGACCATGGCCACAGTCAGGGCTTGCAAACCCTCATGTCACAATTTTGACTATGTGCTATGAGAAAAATGCAGAGACTGTAAACATTCCTGAATATGTGAGGGGTCAGTAGTGCTGATTGTCTTTTGTACATGAGGATGATTGGAACAGTTCAACCCTGATTGTCTAGATGCACCATGAAAGAGAGGGTTCTCACTCCTGGTCATGGAAGACAGTTGAATACATAGAATGCCTGTCAGATTTGTGCAGACTACTAGAGTTGCTGTAGCTGAGGTACGCGCAAATGTACAGGGCAAGGGCTGAGCAAAAGGGAACAAGGCAGCATGACTTCATTGGCATACATGGACACTTTTATGTATGAAGGACATGTACAGGGACTCATGATCCTTCAATACAGTAGAACAACGAAGCATGTGCACAGATGCGCAGATGCCAGCCTCTGTGCACGCTGGTCAAACATGTTGCCACCCTCCCCCATTATGCTGTTCAGGGCTCTGGTGTGCATGTGCGAAGCCTGACATGGCAAAACAAGTCAAGTGCCACTGTGACATAGCAGGTGTGCGCTGCTGCATCCTAAGCACCTGACAGCCACACTGACTGTGCACAGGACAAATTTCCGCTGACTTAACATAACACATGACAAGGGATGAAGCTCAGCGGTGTTTGTTGTCGCCCAGCAGAGTACCAATGGCCACTCAGCACTCTATGTGGTCATTGTCAAAGGGCCACCCACAGAGGCACCCAGAGTTGATCACAGAAAATCGGCTTTTTCATGCAGTATTGGACATGGCATTGAAACAAGAGAAGGCAGACCAACCTCACGCTGCAGGGTCCTGATCGCAGACGCTGCCTCATTGCTTTCCCCGGCTTGCGATTGGCCATCCATGGAGCCACCCATACCTGTCACCCCCTGCAGGCCCTGAACAGTGACCCTGTCGTCTTCTTGCTGCTCAGGCACATTGGGCTGGGGGATGTCCTTCCAGGGCTGGAGAGTGGCTGGGTCTTGAGGCTGGACTTGACTTGAGGGTGCAAGGTGCTGCATGTCCAGCAGTACCTTGACAGCCACATCTGTCTCTTGCCATTTGCCAAGATACACCTGCACACCAGATTTGGAGGGCTGCTAAGCATGCTTGAGGGAACATCAAGCTTTGCTTGGCTGTGTCTTTGCAAATTGGGATTCTCCACGGCCCCGAAATGGGTGACACGTTGTGCTGCTGTCACCTCTGGCTTTGCACCTGAGCTTGTACAAACTGTGACTGTGATGGCGCAAGTTGAGAACGCAAGCTGGCATGTGCAGCACAAGCCTGCACTTCTGAGCAATAAAAATTGCGAGAAGTCCAACGCGCACCAGGCCAATACTACCATTTCCAATCTTGCGCTTGATCTGCAGCTGATCATACTTGATGATTGGACAGTTCAGGTTCTCAAAAACCTCCATGCTGCTCCGTCTGGATGGCTGCACGGATGGCGGCTGGTACGACTCAGCTGACGAACTGCTCTGTGCTCTGCCTCCACGTGTCTCCTTGGACTGCCCTGCTGGTAAATCAGGCAGCCTGCTTCTGTCCTGCCCTGACATGGCCGCAAGGCCAGACTGGGCCCTGCCCTTAAAGTCTGCACTGCCTTCAGCATTCTTTCGCGACTGCACCATCTGGGCGTCGACTGACCCACTGACTGAAGCGCTGAGCTTCAGGGCTGTCTTGACTCGTCACAACTTGCCTGGGTTGGTCACCTGAGAGTGGGGTGGCAGATGCTACGCTGTTGTCATAGGGTGAGTGGGTGGCCCTAGCAGATGGGCGAGTCATGACCCCTCCTTGAACTGGGTCTGGCTGAGGCTTGCCAGTGTCTGTCTGAGACTGCACTGAAGCGTCGCTAGTCTCTTGAGAGCTTGAATGTGAGAGGGAGGGGCCTTCCTGCACAGCAGACTGCCTGCAAACTGCATCAAATAGGCTGATTGTGGCGGTGTTGCTGGTATGAGAGTGCAGCCTGCTAGCTCCTTCCTGAGACAGCTTCGACGCATTGCTAGGTTGTGGAGAGCCCTCTTGGTAAGAAAGACTGCGCACTGCATCAAAGAGACTGGCTGACGCCCTGCAGCTTGTTTGTGAGTGCTGCCTACTTGCAACGCCCTGAGATTGCTGGCCCGACATGCTAGACAGCCGCCGATGGGCCTCCACTGCTTGTGACTGCCATGATGACCCCCCTGTAGGTTGAGAGGCCTGGCCTAGCTGGGGTTTGCGCTTCTGCTGGTCCAAAGCGTGCTCAGCATGGCTGGGCGGGGGAGGCATGGCTCGTGTCACATGCCCTATGTTCAACCCTGAGGCTCCTGCTGATGGGTCATCGGGAATAGAGGGAAGCTCTGTGGAGCCTGAGTCAACGGGAGCTAATGCTCTGCCTGCTGTGTGCTGAGCATGTGACTGCGCTGAATCCAAGCTGCTAATCTGGCCAAGAGGTCCGCTCCTTGACGCAGGAATGGCCTGACTGGACGCATGCTGCCTGCCAGTATCAGCACCTCTGCCAGGCAGGGCATGTGACGTCCCAACTTGAGCCGACTCTGCTGGAGTAGCACCCAGGAGAGTTTGGAAGGCAGCCAGCACCTCGATGGCCTGGTCAGTAGTGACGTGCAGCTGACCTGCAGATGCGTGCAAATAGGAACTGTATAGGAAGGTGAACAGGAAGGCGGATGGGAAGACGCACAGGTAGGTGCACTGGAAGGTGCACTGGAAGGTGAGCAGCATGAGTACTGGCGCAAAGGAATCTGGAGCCGAGGTCAACCCCCAACTATTGGTGGGGCTGCGTCTGTCCTTGCAGTAGTGAACGCCTGCTGACTGAAATGATGTCTGGGAATGCCGGATATACAGCTGTCCCTCCAACAATCAAAACTTCATCAGTCGCTGCAACTGACAGCACAGTCTGGCCAGAAAGCAGCATGCACAGAACCTCTTTGAGGACACAGTTTTGACATTCATACTGATGCAGGTCTGAGCAAGACCTGATCCCAATGCTGCCAGTTTGGGCGACAGCTGACCAGGCTCCTGCATTCCTGACACGAGTGCCCAGGTCAGGGAAGCCACAGCAGCTGCAGCCTGTTTTGCAGAGTAAGGGGACAGGAAACACTCCAGGCACTGGCGTACCTCTGGATGATACCTAGCAAGCAGCCAATGGAAACATGTGAGTTAGAGAAGGATGTGCTGGTGATGTCAAAATGACGGAGGTATGGATAGTGGCAAAATTGCCACAAATGGCTGCGCTTAAAGCCGTGAAAAATTGCATAATACGTAAAGCAAACCACAGGGGGGAGTCGTGGGGAGCGGGCGGGGGGGAGAAGCATGTGCATATGGCAGGTTGATGAGAGTCCTTACCTGTCATGGCGATCAATGGCATCAGTCTGCAAATTCCAGATCTGCTGTGCGAGGGCATCAAGCTGCAGTGTGACAGCTTGTAGCTTCTGAAGAGCAGACTGCTTCCAGCGCCGGCCAGTTGTTTGTTGAACAGCGTACCTGAGGACCACCGACCGTGAACCAAACACCTGCAAGTGCATTGATGCTTTGCCATGCTCTCTGTACAAGCCTGTTGGTATCAGGTCAAAGAGCCCAAAACCTTAACTCCTCAGAAGAACTTCTATTGACGACAAGCTGAAGACTTGATGCAAGACTACAGGTGCTGCTGGGCGTGCTGTATGTCACAAAGCAGCTTTCAACATTGCAGCCTGAAATACATGTTACCACCAAGAAGGCTATTTCAAACTCATCAGGATGCAGATGCTTGATTGTCAGTACAAATACATGACATAGTGACCAGAACTTGTCAACATTGCAAGCATGCTAAGAAAGGCCACGTACATTTTGCACAAGACTGCAGATGCACTGTGTTTACCTGTATGCGC
This sequence comes from Asterella californica, assembly GCA_036924285.1. Taxonomy (NCBI): domain Eukaryota; kingdom Viridiplantae; phylum Streptophyta; class Marchantiopsida; order Marchantiales; family Aytoniaceae; genus Asterella; species Asterella californica. Next base: position 53,509 of record JAYKYS010000156.1, on the reverse strand, counting down.
CGCTGTGCCAGCTCTATAGCAGCAGTCAGGGATGCACATAGTCTTTGCTGTTGCTGACTCTGGCCTGGATTCAGACTGCCGCTTTCCGCAGAATGTTCTAAGGCAAGCTATGCTGCTAAGGCTGCTGCAAACACCTGACAGCACGCAGCTCTGTGAAACTTTGCCTCCCGGACTGCAGCTCGAAGGTCTTGTACAGCTTCTCTGCACTGTACTACCCAGACTGACTGTGTGTTCATAGGCAGATTTGGCAGGCTTTCCTGCATGGTACGCTAAACATGTAAACATCTGCTCATGCACCTTAGCAATGCTGCTGTGACCATCTGTTCAAGGCAAACGGTTACCACATGCCACAAACTCGTTCTGGTTTCGTGACTGCACTGCTGCCTGCTCAACGGTCTGGTCTAAGTCATTTTGCGCCTCTACTGAAGGTCTGAACTATCCATTGAGAGCCGGTGCCGCTGTCACGCGCCAGCGGGCAGTGGAAAACCAAGGCGATATACAGGATTATTACATCCGCGGGCGGAGGCAACACTCAGCCAAGGGCGGAAAGGTCGGCAAGGGCTGCACCGGGAACCAGCATCATATATGCATGTTGCGCGCAGGAACAATCAACTCGTATCACAACCTGCAGTTGACGAGTAATTACTAATGAGGAGGAGGAAGAGAACTTGCCGTCCGGGCACTCGGTCTGCGCGCATGACAGACTACCCATGGTTTGACTCCAGGTGTGCAGTGCTCAGATGCCAGCTGCGCCGTGCTAAGCTACTGTCTCCACGCAGCACAGAGGTCAGAGTGCTGCAGCGTCGCTATCAAGGGCAGCTCAGGCGCAGCAAGACGGCTGGCAATCACCGGGATGTTGTCTCTTGTCTCAACTACTGAGAACCAATCCTCGCCAATTCTGGCGCCGGGCTAGCTTGCCCCACACCATTCTGCCTCCAGAACTCAGGACGCCTGCTGCATGGGATGGGTACCTTACTCAGCTGACAGCCCCACCAGCACAGCCTGCTACTCAACTCCCTGCGCCGCACACTCCTCAACCGCCTACACCTGCCACCTGCCTTGATCAGCCCATCACAGAAGCCGAGATTGAGGTTGCTCTGCAGAAGCTGCACAATGGCAGGTCTGTGCCCTCTTGGGCTACACTTCAGAGCTGTTGCGCTATGCCAAGCTGGTTCCCACAGATGCAGACCCTGCCCCAGAGCACCTCCTGCTACCTTGTTTACAGATGCTCCTCAACACAGCATTCAGCTCAGGCACAGTGCCCCAGTCGTGGAAGACTTCACTGGTCACGCCAGTCTTCAAGAGGGGCAATGCTACAGACACAGCTAACTACAGACCAATTGCAGTGGGCGAACCTCTCAGTAGGTTGTATGCTAGCATCTTGGCTCAGCGCTTGGTCCAGTACACGGAGCAGCAAAGCCTCAGATCTCCCACTCAGGCAGGTTACAGACCAGAGCACAGCACCATCCATCAGACGTTTGTGTTGCAGCAAGTCATTGACAAGCATAGACGCCTCAAGTCTCCATTGTATCTCTGCTTTGTGGACCTCAAATCTGCATATGACCGGGTGCAATGGCAGCTGCTATGGGATCTCCTTCGCCGGCTGGGGGTGCAAGGCGCCATGCTGCGCGCCATACAGTCCTTATACGATGGGTGCCTGCTCTCCATGAGGGTCAATGGAGTCACTGGGGACAGCCAAACCCCCTCCATGAGGTTGCGGCAGGGCTGCCCCCTCAGCGCCACCCTATTTGGCCTCTTCATTGATGGCCTGCACCACTACTTGGAGACTGCCGTTCCTACGGCTGGAATCCAGATTCTGCAGATGCGGCTCAGGGAGCTAGTTTATGCTGATGACATTTGTCTCTTGGCTTCCTCGCCGGAACAACTACAAGCCCTGATTGATGCCTTGGCTGCTTACTGCGCTACTCTGCAAATGGAGATTAGTGTGCCGAAAACAAAGGTCATGGTGGTGTCAGTCATGCCTGCACCAGTTGCGGCCTTCACATGCAATGGCAATCCTGTTGAGCAAGTTGCCACCTTCAAGTACCTGGGACTTCATTTCCACCAGTCAGGCTCTATTGCGCACCTTATCACGCCAATCAAGTCGAAGGCTGGTGGCTCTTGGGCGGCTGTTCAGCGGCGACATTCCTTGCTTCAATGTGGCAACACCATCAGCCTGCATTTGCATTTGTTGCAAGCTATCCTGGTGCCTGTTTTACAGTATGGGTGTCAGGTCTGGGGTATGCATAGCCCTCGTGTTGCTGCTGCTAATGATGCTCGAGCTGCATTACAACGCTTGAATGATTACTACCTCAGGACCATCTGCCGTCTTTTGCCATCCACTCCTCGCAAGCTTTTGCTCACAGAGTTGGGCCTCTTGCCTTTGCAAGTGTTTTGGTGGCGCCAGACTCTGCAATTTTGGAATAGTTTGGCTGGTCTTCCTGTTGGTTCCCTCTACCATACTGTCTGTCTGGACAACCTTGCCGATGCCTTTCAAGGGGGTGCTTGCAATATGGCTGGCTCATTGGCAGCATGTTTACATTCAGTGGGTTTTCAGATGCCTCGCGTGCATGATGTGGTGCCATTGTTGGATGTGGATGGTATTGTTGAGGCATTGACTGAGCGGTTGCAGAGTACAGGATCCGGCGGTCTGTATTGTCCTCGTGCAGCCCCCACTCAGGGTGTTGTCTCATGCACATACGAGCAGTGGTTCAGGCCTTTCAGCCCACGTAGAAGGTATTGTCAGCTTCCTGTTTTCTGGAAGGCGCATGCAGCGTTTTTTGCAGTTTAGGCTGGGCTGTCATGGCTTACCGGTTGCTACTGGCCGTTTGGCTGGTGCTGGCCATGTAGACAGGGCTAACAGAGTTTGTTTGGCTTGCAACAGTGGTGCTATTGGCGATGAAAAGCATATGGTTTTTGAGTGTGCTGCCCTGGCTCCTTTGAGGCAACAGCATGCAGACCTGTTCACACCTTGCATTGACACCATGCGCTCCTTTTTCGCTCAGCAGGACCACCTGGGGGTTTTGAACTATGTCATAGACTGTTAGACTTCATGAACATATGATATTATTGCCATAACTGGCACAAGTGATCAGCCTTGTTGGCTGGCCGAAGCTTGTAAAATTCTTCTTCTTCTTCTTCTAGACTTCATGAACATATGACATTATTGCCATGTTTGGCACAATTGATCAGCCTTGTTGGCTGGCCGAAGCTTGTAAAATTCTTCTTCTTCTTCTAGTTAGCCAGCAAGGTGTACCAAGATGTGCCAGGGGGCAGTCTGGTCAAATCATGTAGATATCAAATAGTCATCGTGTATAAACAGCTTAGAAAGAACTCGGAAACACTGACTCAACTTTGTGGGAAAGCATGGCGTTGAGGTGATGAGGGAAGCAAAAAGGATGTAAGTTTCATAGCCTCAGTAACTGTATAGTAGTCATGGTGTGTTGATGCTGTATTGATGCTGTGTTCAGATGGATGTACAGCGTGAACACAATGTTAAATGAAATGTTCACAGCATGTGGCAAGGATAGGATGACCGTCGAAAAGTGTTTGGCTGCATGTGAAATACTGAGCTGGGCGTGTATGATTGATGAGGCACTGTACATCATGACACAGTGATTCCTGGCAAGGTCCATTTGAGCTGATAAGGTACCAAGAATACTGTAGCAGCTTAAAATAAAACTCATACACATCACAAGTAAATGCACTCTGCTCTTGATGCAGTTTGGGTCACCTCAAGCGAACGGGCATTAAAGATCGCAAGAGCAATATACCGTTATGCCAGTAGAGCGCTGCCTGCTCGTTCTTCAACACAGCGAGACCTCTCTGAACACGTTACATATTTTGATTGATCACCGCAGTAAAATGGAGATGGCAGTGTAGTTGGCATGGGGAAGGGAGGCGTCACTCACGGCCTGAAATATCAAGCGCGTTCTCTTGTCGCTGTTTCTTCACCGGATCAGCATAGCAGATGGCTTGCTGGAACGAATGCCTTGCGAGAAGAAAATGTGGTGGGTTGAAAAGCTGAACGTATCTCTCCACTTCGCTTTCCAATATCTTGTCGCTGAGCCAGTCATGCTGGTGCAGATCCAACTGCTAGAGTTCAATCCAGAAACAGACAGCGTCAAACTTCTGGCCTCATACTTGCATGGTCAGGAGGTCTGGCATCTTGCTCCTCACCCACAAGCTGCCCAGACTCTCGCAACCATCAGCAACCAAGGTCAATTTCACAAAAAATCTCCTCCATGCCATTGATAGCGCAGCTCTGCAATTGACAGCAGGCTCCCGCAGGTGGCATCTCCACTGCTGCTCTTTGGAACATCAACTCCAAGGCCCAGCTTGAAAGGAAGGCTGAGCTCAAAGCTGGTGGTGGCATCCCCAGGTCAGTTCTGTGGCATGCACAGAGGCCTGATGAAGCTATCAGCATTGAGGATGGACGTTGGCGGTTGTGGAACATTGACAGCACAGCAAATGTGAGGCTGTTTGCCGATGCTGATGTGGATCTAGGCACAAACATGAGTGTGGTCAGGATGTGCATGAGGCTGCTGGCTACATTTTAGCCTGAGATACTAACAAACATCTGCTCAGCCTTACAAGTCACTACAACGCTTGTTGCTCAACAATTCGAGAAGAGCAGCTGATACAGAGGTGATGCATGCACTAGGGCAGCACAAAGGCCCAGGGTGCTGGGTCAACGGCCCATGGTCGTGAAAATGTAGTGTGCCTTCACAAACCTCTTTAGCTCTGTGTATATGTGCTGTCTGATGTATGGTTCCTTGTTCTGTCAGCCTGGATATGCATTGTGCTGCAGGCAATCTTGCACTGCAGCCTGAGCCATGAATAGGTACGAACGCTGCTGCAGATGACAGGTGACGTGGGAGCTGGAGATTTGTATACCCTTTGGGGTGGCGCTTGGGATCCCCACGACCCCAATAGATTAGTCACAGCTGGTGGCAATGGAGTACAGGTACATGCAGCTTAGAGAAGGGCTTGTTCATACGTTTGCTTGTATTGCCTCCCCTACTGCCTATTCAGTCCCCTGTTGCCACTCATTGAATGCCATTTGCTTATTGCCACTAACTTATTGTCTATTGCCTGCCTGTTACCCATTGCCTTGCTTATTGTCAGTACTTTTCTGACAGGCTCAAGCTGGCGTGCTGCAGCAACTGATGGCTTGTCAGCATACCCTTTCACATTGTTTGTCACGGGCAGAAGAACAAAGCAAGTCAATTTGCAACTTCGGGCTTTTCTTTGCCAGATTCTGTGGCCACTTGCAAGCCTATGCTTAGTTGCACTGTTCCTTGCTGCATGTCCACATCCACAGCTGTGAAGCTGTTAGAAAAGAAAGAAAAGTCTTGTGTCGTCAGGCATCGTAGCAGAAGCCTCTATAGCCTCAGGAGCAGCCCAAAGCTAGTCTAAAGCATCGCTCCCCTCTGGCATGATCATTTCTTCTGTCTACTGCAACCCCTGCCTGCTTCAGTTGTGGGATGTGCGAAGCTTGAAGAAGGTGGCAGACATTCCAGATGCTCACCTGATGCCGGTCAGAGACATAGATTTTGCACATCAGCAGCAGCACCGCATAGTTTCTGCTGGCGATGATTGTAAAGTATGCATCTGGGATCTGAGGTGCGTGAGTACCAATGACCTGCCAAGTGCTGAAAGCAAAACCTAATCACACTACAGTTGCACATCATTGAGCTTCATCTATGACACACTTGTGGCAATACAGAGTGTCCAGGCATGTGCACAGGTAGTGAGGTGCCTGCATTTTGGCTTGTGCTGAGCTCAGCATGGCACACACCATGTCAGTACTTGCCACAGATTGACACTACCTACAATTATTGACGCAAGATACATCATAATGCAGGCTGGCGGTTTGGGCCCATCTCACCTTGTTGTATGGCTTGCTGAACAACTGCTTGCAGACTTGCGCAGTTCTCCAGCTGCTGCTTCACAGACATGTTGGCTGCCATAAAATGTGGACAGAACGCTGGGCTAGTGTCTTGCCATATATGCGAATAGGTGCATGTGTTTCACCAATACATGTTGCGTCTCACAATTCCCTGGCTATGGTTGTGCATCTTGGCCTTTGTGGACTTATGCATTGTTGTGGGCTGGAACTTGTTCAAGAGGCTGTGAGTCCCACTCCCCCTGGACCACCGGCCATTGCACTGTGGTATGCAGCAGCGTTCCTGGAATAGTCTGTATTTATGGCAAAGTTCGTACTCCATGGCATACTCAGGGCTTTGGGGGGCTCAGCGACCCCCCTCCTGGAGCTGGGGGGTCATAGCCACTGGGTTTGGCAAGCCAAGTACAACCCCCATCATGACAGCCTGCTGCTGTCTGCCTCCTCAGACTCCTTAGTCAACCTCTGGCACACACCTACAACAGCAGGGGCAAGCAATCTTAGGGGGCAGGGCACCTCCAAGGGCCCCTCACAGACGGGGCAAAAGGGCTTCGGCAAAGAAGCTCATGACGGCAAAGCTTGTACCTATGATGATCATGAAGACAGCGTCTACGGTAAGCATACACATGCTGTGGCAGATCTGATTTCATGTGGCCATTGCGTTGAAACATATGAGTGAAAAGAACAGAACAAGAACTTCATGATGGGGATTTCACAAAGCAATGGCTTATCAGGTGGAGGTACGAGAGCAGGGGGTGTAACGTGCATACAGACGGAGCATAACGCCCTTTGCAATTGGCAGCAACTGCCTGCACTGCTGAGCTGACATTGAAAGCTGTCAAGGATCATGCCCCACGAGGCCTGTTGCACACAGAGGACAGCCAGGCATCGGCTTTGCAAGCAGCATGGTTGACCATGTATGATTGAACAACAATATGGGGCTTGCTTCTCAAAGTTGTCATCCAGCCTGACTGTTTCGTGTCTGCTGACTTGCATGGCAAATGTGTGCTTCAGAATGGATTTGTCTCTTGTGTGCTGCAAACAGCTGCTGCACCATCTGTTGTAAAATGCAGGTGTGGCTTGGAGCATGGTTGACCCATGGACATTTGCTTCATTGTCATATGATGGACGTTTAGTTGTGAACAAAGTGCCTAGTCAGACCAAATACAAAATCCTGATCTGATGGAACAGATAGCTCATTAGCAGTTGAGAAAGACAAGCACAGCTCCAGGCATATAATGGGCTGCCAAGCAATGGGACAAGCTGATGTGCACATTTAAACGCCAGGCATTGGTGGAATGTCGGCTGTGACAGTGAGAGCATCATTTTGGTATTGTTAGACATTGCTGGACCCAAAAAAAATGTCACCATTGCAAAAGAGTTGCAAGCACAACTTGCAACTGAGATAGTCCAAAACATCTTGGAACGAAGGCTTGCACCAAGATGCATGCACAAGATGACTGCAAACTGTTGCCGAGCAGTGCAGCAAGCATTGCGCAAGTAGTGTGAAATTGGAAGTTTCTACAAGTTTTGCCTGTGCCATAAGGTACCAAGAATAGACATTCAGTGACACTAGTTGCCTGATGTGCAGTCTTGCAAGGGTACATTTATCCAGAAAGCATTGAATGCATGCAGCCTGGTGAACGGCCTCTACTTTATTATGTGTAAACGTTTTGAAGATGTGACATTACTGCCATGATATCGATTGGCACAAACGATCAATCTTGTTGGCTGGCCGAGGCTTGTAAAAATCTTCATTCTCTTCCGGCGTCTCAATTAAGGGATTTCACCAGAACTTGTCTCCGCCCTCCGACTGCGTTTACTGACTGAGTATAATTGGTGATAATTTGGCAGTCTGTTCTGAACAACAAGATGCAGTCCAAACTTTCTCAGATGCATATGCGTTTCGTAACGGTCTGACATTGTTGAGCTCAGCAAGGGATATCCCTTCGATGCTCACCGTGTGTGTCTGTGATAAAGAGCTAGTCTAAGTTTGTTGCTGCTGATGAAACGAGCAAGCTGATGGGGTCACCTTTGAGCGTCAACAGTCTGCAGGATGATTTCATGAAGCATGCAAGACAGTTCACAATCTGACATCTTACAATTGGTAAAGGATATACGATGAACATGAACTGATACTGTTCCATAATAGACAGGTCTGAAATGGCACTGAGTGATATTCTGCATCGTCCCCAAAATAAAACACTCAATACAGAAAAAAAGACATCAACAGAAGATCATTCTAAGCACAGAAGTATTCTGAGGTTCAATCATGCGCACAGAAACAGCTATGGAGATACGGTACTTCGCATAACGGCTGAAACAGCAGCTGGGGCCACTATAGTATTGTACCATTGCCTGACCAGCACCCGAAAGTGCAGTCAAAATACAGAAAAACCCAGAACTTAGAATGTTTTGAACAGGAAAAAAAGGTGTCAAGACACGCCAATTGGCCTTTGCATTGCCCTGTCCCAAAAAAAGCTATCCACATGAAAGAAAGCACAAACAGAAGAGCATGCTGTGCACGGAACCTGCATGGCAGTGGCCTTGAGCCATGTTTGGCAGAATCAGCTGTTCCCGATGCTCAGGCAAGTCACCTTGAGACTGCAGTACAAAGCAATAGGAGCCTTGCCACAGTATGAACCATGTGCCATGTGCCATACCTCTCACAGAAGCGGATTATTGCCGAATTGGCCCAGTGAAACAGTAGGCAGTCCAGTCAGTCTATTGGCCAGAAATTAAAGCACAGTGAAAGCCAGACGCTGCTTCAGAACAGTAGTCTGTGGCCGAACAAGGGAACACGGTAGGATCTTTGCTTGAACCGGGCAGGGGACGAGTTGGGTCTGAGCAAATCTGAGCAAATGTTCATGCAACCAAAGGACCTGCCAGCCTGCAGGATCTGCAATCAAAGTCCAAACAAATGACAGATTGCCTGTGAGGCAGATGTTTGGTGCATATGATGTGAAGAGTGATACTGTTTCCCCACAGCATGGCAAAACGCATGCAGCTGTTATGCCCTGCGACAGCATAACTAGCAAAGGCACATGACATGGTCATCGCATGTCATACCTTGATTAGCGGTACAGAAAGTGGTTGTCAAGCTGTGTGCCAGCAGCTCCAGGCGCCTGATGCACAGAGTATGCACCTGCAATTCAACACAACAACAATACTAATGTGGATACTTTCCAGCTCGTGATGTGCTGGGAACATGCAAAGTAGACTTTTGTATCTTGACAGACGCCTCATGCAACAGTCACGTACATATGGCGCGGTACATTGACAATATTGTGCTGGCATCCACACTGTCAGGACTAACAGCTAATCTGTTGCATGTTTGCATGGCAGGGGAGATGATCACAAACGAGCAGTTGCAGTCAGTTAAACACAAGCTGAAGCACGCCCATGCTGATGAGCTACTGAGTGCATTGACTGGTTGGGCACACCAACGCATGGCAGCTTGAGATTTGATGCCAAATCTGACGAACTCAGCGCAATCACAGCCGCAACCCACCAAGTTGAGTTTCCACTGCTGAGTCTGGATACTGTGGTAGCAAGTTGCGTCCAGCTGCAAGGGCCGATGGGGACAGCCCTGGCTGAAAGTTTGGCCAGCTGTCTGAGATGTTGGCGCCAGCCCCAGGGGAGGGCGCTTGCACATCAGCAGCAGACACAGTGCTGAGTTGCATGCCAGCATGCACGCCTTGCGTGAAGACATGCTGACGCTCTGCTAGGCTGAGATGGGATTGTTGCACACTCGGTATGTCTGGGCTGATAGACTGACCTACTGGTGTTTGCATAAGGGCTGCTTGCGCAGCTGAAGCTGCCTGGACATGATCGCTGTGTGGCTGTAGCCAGGAAGGGTAAGCAGGCAGACTTGCCAGAGGTTCTGGCAGCGAAGCTGCCAAATGCTGGGCTGCATGACTGCCTGATTGCAGATGTGGTGACGCATTAGACCCAAGACTGGCTGGTATGTCTTGCTGTCGAGGGCTTGCCATCGTAATGCAATCTAGGGGCTGCAAACACAGCAACTGTGATTGTTCATGGAATTGCGATTCTGATCTCACAAATGGCCAAGGAGCCCTTACCCAGCCATCAATTTTCCTGTCAGACTGGTTACAAGCTTGCTGCGCAGTTGCCCAGTCATCAAAAGTGACGAAACAGTAGTTCACCCTTCTCTGGCCGATTTTACCAGGGAAGTAGACATCAACTATGTTGCCCCATTTTGCGAAATGAAGGCGAATCTTCTCTTCGGAAATCGCATCTGCTACACCTCCGATATACAGACGGGGACCTTTGCCAAAAGGCTGCTGCTGGTGCAGTTCTGCACGTGCAGGTGCAGCTGGCACCTCCGAGTCAGGTACAGGTGGACGAGGGCCCGCCCTCTTGACCTGACAGAGTGCATATGGTCAAGCAGTATCAGCGTAGTCAGGCATAGCACACTGTATGTGATCTTCGGGTCACCTGCACAGCTATGCCATCAACAGTATGCGCTGTCGCCAGCAAAGCACGCTCAAGGGCCTCGGCTGAGTCAAAGGTCACAAACGCAAACCCTTTATTTCGACCGCTGTTGTGTTTCGGAAGGTACAAGTCGGAAATCACTCCAAACTGAACGAAGTGCGTCCGCAGTAGGGGCTCGGTCAATTCGTATCCCACGTTTATAAACGCACGGTTCATGCGCTTGTGAGTACCTCGGCGCTAAAATGGCCAGCTGATTCCAGCGAAGCGACAGGAATCATCGCTACAACGACTTTTCACATTGTCACGTGGCCCGGTCTCACATGCTAGGTGCGTCTGTCCTGTCCTAGTTGATGATCTAGCCTCGATTAACAACGTTGCACAGAGCGTATCACTGGGACTTGTGCTGCGCACAAACGCTAAACCAGCAACAGCCACGACGGCCTTCCGGCACCGCGTAAGACACGTCGCAGACATGCTGGCAGATGACATAGAACATCCGTCTGCAACAGGAATTGGCGTTGAACATGTTGCAAACACTACCTGGAGAGCGCTGTCCACGCTTGCGATAGAACACCACCAAGCGCTTCGACGCGCGCTTGACGGCAGGTCAAGTTTGGAAACATCGGGACAGGTACACCACCAACAGGAAAGCAGCACAGCTGACCAGTACCCATCAGACGGGGTGAGACAAATCACTCAACAGTCGACTGAGGGCGACTTGGCACAAAATCAGACTGTGCAACCAGCCAGGCATACAGTTAGTACCCACGAGGGTGTTCAAGCTGAATTGCAGCGAATACAACAAAAAACCTCTATGCTCAACCTGGAGAAGGATGTGGTTGTACAGCTCGATTTCATGAGCGAAGTTGCATCAAGAGCTGCAGCTGTAGCTGTGTCTCTTGCACTACTGGTTGCCTTGACGGTGCTGCTGGCGCAAGTGATCATGAAGTTTCGGCTGGTTAGTGTAACTCGCCGTTTTCAGACATATCAATTTCATGAGCCTGCTTTACACGGCTCTGAGTGGTTTTGGCAAATATAATGCAGCATAAATGTTGTGCAGGGAAACTCTCCATACCATTTTAGCCACACTGTGCTATACAAGTGTCATACAGCAGTGCTGCAGTGGCCATTACTATTCTCACTGCCTTCGTTGTGAACTTGATGTGGCGCGTGTCTGTAGAAGTCAAGCAAAAGAAGTCCTGGTACAGTTTGCTGAAGCTGGGCTATACTCAATCTTGTTTTTGAGCATTTGCTGATGACTAACACCGACTGATGCCATGATGTCCTCAAGTCAGAATTGCCCATGGTTTGCATGCACATGCAGTCTTCCTGAAAGATTGCCAGGCATGCAACTGTCAACGTTTCCCACCAAATTGTAGTCATGCATCATGAAGATGAATCTCTGCTGCACGCACGCTGCCAGTCATTGTTGTTATACATTTGACTTGTTGTCATCCTTCGCACAGTGGGAGCACAAACAAGAATGTCTCCTGCATCATGGTCCCTGTCATGCCAGACTAAGCTGTGCATGTTCAGGTGGCCAAGAAGGAAGAGAATCCTGACCTTGCATGCTATTGAAGCCCTGGTTCAGTTGATCAACCTGGTTTTCTACTTAGCACCCAATGTGTATGTGGTGCGCAACCCATGCAACGTTGAAACGACATTCATACTTGTGTGTGGATTTGCGCAGTGGACCTGTTGGAACACAGTAAGCCCCTAGCATCAACACTTGTTACAAGAGCTGTGAATTGTTGTGATGCGTGAGCTGATGACAGCTATACCTACAGCAGATGTTCTGCATTGATAACCTGCATTTGATTATCAAGCTACTGCGTGTCTCATTTGCGTAGGAGCTGCTTGTGCTGTTCCCTGTGTGCACCTCCTGCTGTTGATCATGTGCAGCGCCAGTGATCAATATGTCAACGCTGCTTTATGTTGGCACAACACAATGGCACAACGTTCAACCTCAAGCAGCTTGTGGCATGTTTTACACCTTGCATCTTCTGGGTAGGCAGATCTGGTCTCCCAGGTCGGACATGTAATTACAAAAGCTCAAAGTGCTTCGCTCTCATCTTGCAGATTTTCATGCTGTTTCTGTCGCATGCTTATGGCGGTTTGCAGCGATACAAGCCAGCTTCAAGCGTTCCTGAGCCATCATTGCCTTTCAACAACGCACAACGATATGGTCAGCTCATAGTCGATGGGCCTCTGCATCTGCTCTGGCCTTGCCTCCTTCCCTGGTTGCTGTTTGAAGCAGATTTGGGCTATGCATGGCTGCACAACTTGCCTGGTATGTCCCCATTACAGGTATCCACAGCACATTCCAGGGTTACAAACATAGCACTTGTCAGTGCGTGTGAGTGACTCAATCTACCAGGGATGTGCACTTTGTGTGTGTCTGTGCAGATATGTTCTGCTGGTGGCCATATCTGTCTACACTGTTTGTGTTTTCTGTATTTATTCATGTCTGTCTGTTTCTGTGTACACATAACCAGCAGTCTGTTTTTTTCACATGCCAAATCTGCAATCCAGATTCTATTCTTGCTCTTGTGAGTATTCCTGATGCTATTTTTTAGTACTACTCAGACAATTATTGTTCAGCTGTTGGAGCTGACAAAGTGATTTGCATTTCATTTTCAGCAATGTTGCTGCATAAACCCTTGTGCATGGCTGCAGCCAGAGATCTTGGGCTGCCAGCGCTATGCAAAGCTGGACAGCAAACCACACAGTGCGTGACAGACAAACCAACTCGCATAGGTGTGGATATTGCAGTTGCGCTGGCAGCTGTGTATTTCATTGCCACCTACCTGCTGCTGTGGTCCAAACTGCGCTGGTTCAAGAAAATGCCATATGCTGCCGTCAAAAAAGGCATTGTATATTTCACATTGCAGGTATGGTATCTGTATCTTCATGACAATGTAATCATGCTGATGTGCTCTCACCTTGCTACTAAGCATTGAGGCTATATTTGGTTACATCTTACTCACAGACTAGCCATAAGAATGCCTTTGGTCTAATTGCATGTTGTGCATTGCTCGCTGGACTGTACTGTGTCAGCTGTGTGCAGAGCCTTGGTTTGCAGCAGTGTATTCAGGTGCATTTTCATGGCAACAAAACACAGCAGTGACATCTGTCATCATGCTGTTGATGTAGAACTGTGTGTTGCAGCTGTGGCTCAGGTCTAGTGTAATGGCCTACTTCATGCTGTGCATGGTGCTGCTGTGGATGGTGGATGTTGGCACATGTGGCAGCAACATGTTCATATGGACAGGCATCATGCCTATGCAAGTAAGCCTGATATTGCCCTGGTCTGGTATCTGAGTTGCAGGCTAAACATCAGCACCCTTATGCATCCCGTGCCTCCCAACCATGTCTGTGCTGCCATGATGACAACAGCTTACCCCCTTCCTTCCTTTACTACCCCAAACCCCCCTCCCCCCCACCACCCCTTTAGTGGCCCCTAGGCAGAGGCCACTGAGAAGCATTCTCCTTTGTGACTCAGCACTTGTACCTCATACTTACTTCTGTCAATATCTGCCTTGTCTCTTGATTGTGGCAATCTTTGTCATACCAGCACTGGACCATGAAAAGCCCCTGGACCATGAAAAGCACCTCGACCACCTTCAGCTTGACCTTTTGCTCAGTCATGCAGGTGGTGATGACAATCAATGCTGCTGTACTATGCTACGTCTCCACGCCAGTAAATCCAAAAGAGAACGCTGTAGCTTGCAAGGTGGGCACACCACAACTGCTTGCTGAGCTGAGGCAAAGCATGCATTTCATGACAATGGTGAATGGCAAAAGGCCCAGTCAGGTCCACTCACAGCTGAGGCTGTGGTGCATGACCATCTCATGGATGCGCAATCACTCGTGCCTGGCAGCAGAGAAGTAATTCTCAGAAGCCGCGCGACAGTCATGTCAGACCTTAGTGCAATACTCTAGTCACAACCCTTGCATTTCAGACAGTGAGTTTGTCTGACATGCACTTCTTGCTGTGTAACTCGGGTTTGTGTGTGCCGTTTTTTGTCAAGAGCTTGCTGATGACTGTGATGATGAGCTGGTGCGTGAGAGCGGCAGCATCAAGTTTTCTGCAGCTGTAGCTTTTTGATGTTGGTGATTGTGACTGTGACCCTGTCCATGTGACGGTGCAGTGTGGTTGCAAGAGGTGGCATGGACAGAGGCAGACAAGCCCATCAAGCTGGCTGCACGCTCTGCCATGATTCCCAACAATCCAAAGATGGACCAGCAGCCGCTATTCTGCTATGAGACCATGCTCAACTTGCTTTACTGGAGCTGTTTGGTATATGACCACAACAGGGTAAGACCTAGTGCCTGCTGCTACCCTTGCTACTGAGAAAATGCTACGCGCCTTGTTTATGACCTGTATGGTCTCTTCTGCATAAAGTTTCTGTGGTGATCTTCAGCCAATATCAAGGAGTGCGTAGGCAGGACCGCAATCCTTGCATGTCATGCATGTGCAGGGCAGCGCCAAGCGCCATGTTGAACCCAGCCCAGATCTCAAGTCGGCACAATCAACACCATCTTCTGCACGAACAATCCTGACGCTGGAGACGGCAATGAGGTTGTACGGCTTGACAGAGAGTGAGAGTTTCTGGGAGGTGCAGCAGGACACACGCTGCCTGGTCAGCTGGGGCCACCGCCATGTTGTCGTGGCCTTCCGAGGCACCGCCTCCATTAAGAACGCTCTTGCAGACCTGCAGGTCTGTCTGGCTGCTGGGAGTACCATCTGCTTGACTGTCCATTTTGACTGACTCTGTCAACAGGGTCCGTGCATGCCGAGCAATGCCCCAAGCAAGCATCATGTCATTGTGAGAAGAGAAGAGCCAAGGATAGCACTGATGGGCAAGACAACTGCAAGAACTTCACAGCATTGCATGCACCGAAGGATGTTGTATAAATGCAGGCTTGGAGGGTAGCCCCCCCCCATTAGAGGCCACAGGCTGATGGGCACTCGCCCCCTGGTGCATGTCGGCTTCCTCAAGTCATGGCTGGCAGGTGGACTGAATGAAAAAGTCATCTCAGCTGTGCTTCAAGCGGTGCGGCAGTGCCGCAAGAGGCTGAGTCCCTCTGACAAGATCACTGTCTTTGTCACAGGTGAGTCCCCAACTGTTCATTGTGTATGCAATGTTTCATGATTGACAGGCTGTCGTGCATCGCACATTTGCTGGCACCATTCAGAGAGCAACATGGATCCACACATTCACGGACGTTCTGCAGTTTGACTGGTGCTGTTGTTGGCAAGTAACAAACTGCTTGTGGGCAGTGCTTTCAAGAGGGACTACAGAACCAAATGCTTGGCTCTCAAACTCTTACAGCCATGCCTGTACATGACCTTGCATAGCAAAGGTGCCAATGCTTTGCAGGGCATTCTCTTGGAGGTGCCATGGCCAGCCTTGCAGCTTATGATGTATGCACCAGCCTGCAGGCCCACTCAATGCACAATGTCAATATGGTTTGCTACAATTTTGCAGCGCCCAGAACAGGCAACCATGCCTTTGCAAGGGATTACAACAGCGTAGTGCCTGATACTTGGAGCGTTATCAATGACCAGGTCAGCAGATGAAGTTGTCTGCCATGTGGCTGTCCGATGCTTTGATTTGCAGCTAACATTTTGCTTTTGACATTGTCTTGCAATGACAATGCCAACAGCAATTGTCTTGCAATGACAATGCTTACAACCACTTGTACTCAGTATCAACATACAACTCCATTTCCAGCTTTATTGTGCATGCAGGCCCTTCAGTAACCATGTTGTCACGTATGCATCAACAAATATATTGCCATGTATAATCCTGTTTGAGTAAGACACACATGTTGATTCAGCATTTCTGTAGTAGCTTGCCACACAGAAGTCAAATCCTGTAGGCCTGGGCAGGTCAAGCTTTACATATTTTGGACAGCACATGATTCTGCCCTGAAGCAGACACTGTGCCTCTGTTGGTCTGCAGGATGTGGTTTGCCATGAGGGCAAATTGTTCCGCTTATACAAGCGCCCCGGGGCAGCGGGTGATCATAGATGCAACTGGCCGCATGATTGTGCGCCCAACACACCTGGAAGCTGCTGTGCAAAGGGAATCCTCAGGTAGGTCCGACGGAGCCCTCTTTTGCGACAGCACCATCTATTGTTCACTTGTCCGTACTGCTGGCAGCCATTACACGTAGCTGCAGGTGTGACCACACGTCTGATCAATTGTGAACATCACTTTGCAAGCACGTCTGTCAGTTGTTCATGTCTCTTCATCCTGTGACATCCTGGTGGCAGCAGGTGGAAGCAGCAGCTTGCTGGCTGCTACATGGCAGCAACTTTCAATTGGTATTCCTGCTGCAAGCTGCATTGCATACCCACAAACGTGTGTGCTGTGCTGTGCTGTGCTGCGCTGTGCTGTGCTGTGCTACGCAGCGTGCTGCCTGACTCTGCAGGTATGGGCATGAAGCACCATTTGTTGTCCAGCTACTTTCATGCTGTCCTGTCTGTGGCTCTCGCGCAGTTTGGTACCAATGGGTTCCCATGTGGCGTGGCTGGCATCATACGCCTTGCAGACAAGTCTTCCTACGTCCAGGCAAGTGCCTTGTGCCACCCATCTAGCAAACGAGATGCTTGTAGCTGGCAAGCAGTACCTGTGTTGCTTTGGCAAATATGTCATCTGCTACGTGTTCAAGGGCAGGGTCACTGCAACAGATACACCAACGTCTAGGTATCAATCGTAACCGCAGTCTGGGTAGCTGCATTGTGTAGGCACCCTTCACTGTAACCTGTGTGACAACTTTGCGCAGGAGCTCTCAACACGCTGTGCCGAAGTTATTGTCTGCACACTTGCACAGTATTCAAAACACTGACCCAGGCATATTGTTTCAGCGCTAACAAAAGCAATTGCGGCCATCTTCACAGACCATGTGGGGTGCTCATGACAACACCGTGCTGTACAGGGCGTCCTAGAGTTGCAAATGGGTATGCAGCTGTCACACATGAAGCAGTTCAGCAGACTGGACCCTGAACAGCAGGTCCAGTCTGTTCTGCCGGGCTCCCACCCCCCTGTCAAGGGCTTCTACCTCATCAAGCCCCCACCAGCCATTGGCTCAAGCAGATCCCTGCCCAGGTCCAACAGCCTAATGACAAGACTGCGCTCGCTCGAATGCGCATCTGCAAGTCACAGCGTACAGCCTAGCTCGTCAATGTCTGAGCTTGGGTCCTTGCCAAATAAGGCAGAGGCTGACGCCCTTGACAGCAGCTCCCACAATGCCACAGAGTCAGATGCAGCTGCACCAGACAACATGGATGTTGTGGTTGATATTGATCAGATTGAGCAGTCAAGTCACTGAAGCAACAGTGCAACCCATGTTGGGGCATGCCAGCAAGACAGCCTTTCTGAAACATCAGTTTCGGCGCTTGTGGCCAGCTTTGTGTGGAGTCTGAGCAAAGAGGCTGTTCAGAATGCTAAACCATAATGTGATGGCAGGTAGCAGCGGGAGGACAGCGATGGCATTCACAGTCACAGAGCATGTCCTGTTCATGTTGTCACAAAGCAGCAGGTGACTTGTTTGCTCTGCCTTGCTTGGATTGGCTTTGTGGTTGCCGCAAACACCCCCTACATGCTTCAGGGCTTAGGGTCCTCAAAGTTTGTGCACACCGTCATTTGTGCTGGCAGCTCATCAATCAGATGTTACGGCACCTGCAAATTTGCATCCCTGTGGCAGCGTTGGAGTCAGCAGCGCAGTCAAGCCAGCCTAACATAGCTTTACTTGGAAGTTCAGCACCCAAACACAGCTGACACTGAAGCATGCAATATTCAATCAAAGGTGAGCCTTGGAACGTGCTAGCTTTGCCCATGCCTGTTTATAACTGGCACTGTGATGGAGACAGAGCTGCACCTGTTAGCTGTCAGTCCAGACCATGATACACCTGTGCAGGTGACAAGTCAAGGCACCAGGAGCTTCATCATTCGTGCACCTAGAGAGAGAGAGGTTTTACAGGTTTTAGACCTTGCATTGTCAGGCTTGAGAGTATCCGCATCCCCCTGAAGAGCTTCACAGCACAGATCAACCTGCAGTCAAAGCTTGGTGGCAGGCAACACGTAGTCTCAGCTGTCAACGATGATAGCATGTGTTACAGCTTGCGCATAGTTCAGACATTACCGAAACAGGTGGCTGCCACACAGCTGGACCACATCCTGTCATCCAGTGATTGCGTTACATTTGTTGCCATGCATGTTGGCATCATATTTTGCCATGAGTAGCTTATAGAAAAGAGAAAGACTAGGTCACTTAGTGATGTACAGTCACTAAGCCACTGTGGCGTATATATAAAATGCCCAATCCGTATACGGTAACACCATCCCATAGCTGACCCTGGGAACTTAATAGCCCGTAGTTTACAGCATTCTTGTAGCAAGTGAAGCCCTATGTATGCCTTGTGGCACAGTGAGGCCGTGTACAGAGCGCCAGAAAGATTTGGGGTACTGCGCTAGCGCTATCAATTTGAAAACTACAGTTAGTACTGTTGTGTTTCAAAATTCAACGTCACTGCGTTATGACACCCTGAGCAGTGGGATAGGCATGCATGAGACGCGCAGGTGAGGGCAACCTAACATTCCATTGCAATTTACTGCTGCAAATTTGTTTTGAGACGGAAGCTTGACTGCAGAATTTTGGCAATTTAAAAAGGCTCCGAAACCATACCAATTGTGAACGTTCGGACCACGATCTGTATACTAGCCATGACTATGTAGCTCACCCAGGGACTCCTACATGTTCGGTGCAGCCGTCGCGAGTGCGAATGCAAGACGACTCCACTGTTGCCCCTTTTCAGGAGCATACTGAGCCTGAACGCTATGCACCGACAACTTGGCGAGCACTCGCAGCTCTTACGACAGAGCATCAGCACCCTCTACGGCATGCGCTAGACAGAACTCAGGCTGTCGAAAGCGCTGGAGAAGTACACCAACGACAGGAGACCCCAAGTGGCTTCGCAGACTCGCCACGAAATCTGAAAACCTCAGAATAGCCTTACTTGCGTGAGGTCACACAGGCGCCCGCTTGTTTACAAGACGCAGATGCCCATGCATATGCAAACGCTGTCCACATGGAGACGGAGCGCATATCAGCAAAAGTCCGACATCAGAATCCTGAGAAGGACATACGTGTTGAGTATATATGTGGCACAGCCTCAAGGGTATGCGTTCTTGTGAGTCTCCGTTGTGGTATGGGAGGTACACTGACTGAACGCATTGTCACCTGCTGTACAGGTCATGGCAATGGCCATGGTGGCTGGTGTAGTCATAGGAGCAACAGTGTTACTTGCAGAGTTCATCAAGAAGCTTCAGCTGGTGAGTTGCCGGTCAATCTCCGTGCAAACGTATCATCTTGTCAGCTACCTTTATCAGATCCATCAAGTGGACAGACTGTCTGTGCTGCCAGAGGATAAGCCCAATGGTGTGCAGGGATGGGCCCCATATTACTTCAATCACACTGCTATATACGCCTGGGACACTGCAGTGTCTTGTCATACTGAGACCTTTTGTTGTTAGCCTTGTGCGGGGTCTTTATTGGGCTTCCAAGTCCAAAAAGCAATGGTATGGGCCTCTCCTGCTGAACTTTTTGTGTGCTACCAAGCCACTGGCCTGCGTGCAGACTGACAGTTCAATTTGAGGCTTGCACATCATGCTCAATCTTGCCTGTGCACCATTGTCTACATACACACACATTCAGCCTGTTTTCCTGATATCCAGGTTAACTAGAGTCAGAGTATCAGAAACAGTGCTGGCATTAGAGGCAATTGTGGATCAACCTGGTATTCTACCTGGCGCCCAATGTATACGTGCTGCGCAACCCATGTAACATTCTTGCACCATTTGTGAACACATCAGGATTTGTGCAGTGGTCCTGCTGGAACACAGTGAGATTGCTGTCTGTGCTGTCTGTCTGTATTGGCTTGGCTCAGTGAGCCGCATGTTAATGTATTTCCTGTTGCGTGATCATGGTCAAGGCATGTATACCTCTCTATCTCAATGGAAGCCTCTGGACCTTCAGCTTTTCATTCAGGTGTAGACCAAATTATGCTGCTTTCTGCACCAGTAAACTCTGCATGTTCTGAGGTACACACAGCACCAAGCATTACCACAACTGGCCAGCTGTACAGCAACACTTGCCAGCTCACTAAGTAAATGCATCAAGCAGGCTGTGCTGGCATGGACAGGACGTTTACGCATTGCAACTCACATGGTCAGGCAACATTGTCAACTGTGCTGCAGATCTTCATGTTGTTCTTATTGCTTGCATACGGGTGCCAGCAGCGCCACAGGACGCCCCCACTGACCCTCATAGACCTCAGCGATGCCGCAACTTTTGGGCAGGTCATAGTTGACGGAGGCCTTCACAAGCTGTGGCCCTGCCTCATCCCCTGGCTTGCTTTTGAGGCAACCATGGGCTATGCTTGGCTACATCACCTGTCTAGTAGGTTGATACTGAACCCTAAACCCTAAGCCATGAAGCTTCATAGCCTACATAGCCCACCACAACATTACATAGGCAAATGAGAGGAGGGAGGGGGGCGGGGGGGGGGGGATGGCCAATTAGGGGGGCAGGGAAGTGGGTTGTGAGAGAGGGGCGGAGGTCAAAACCTATACAGATCTTGTTTTTATACACTGAGGCTGCACTATACAGGTGCAGTATGCCTGACTGTTGCATGACACTGTTCTGCATGGTCTGCATGTGTGCAAATGTTTAGCATATCTAACTGCGCTGGAGGCAGGTAACAGTCACCCAACTTCATGCCATGGTCAGATAGACCTTCCGCTAAGGAATGGCATACAACACTGCCCCTGCTCAGAACCTCATATGCATTGTATGAGACCTGCTGCTGCATGCATCATAGTGCATACACCGGTGCAGCCAGCTTGCTGTCTGTGTCAGCACACAAGCGTAGCCCAGGCAGTGCGGAGTCACTGCAGTCACGCAATGCGCAACGCATGCAGTCATCCGCAAGATGGCACCTGATACATCTTGACACTGCAGAAATGTCTCCAGAGTTGTGCCCAACACATCTGCATCAGGGATCTCAACTGATGATTCTTTGGAACCACAAGGCGCTTCTGCATCCTGCACAGCTGATCATGTGAGTGCACTGCAGGTTCGACAGCAGCAGCAGTGCTGACATGCCAAGCTGGGGAGCAAACCATGTCACGTTTCCACTGACAAAGGCACATGCATCGGCATTACTTTTGCAGGAGGCCTCGCTGGTGTATACTTTGTGCCATCTGTGCCTTGCTCATGCGCAAGCTGAACCTCCTCAAGCAAATGCCATACTCGGCTGCCAAGAGGGGCATCGTTTACTTCACACTGCAGGTGCACCCCCTGCCCTGCCGTGACTCTGTGATGCAGAAGCTATCATACGTTTGCTTTCAGATTATGTGAATTGCTTCAGAGGCGTGTGTACTGGTGGTGTTACAATGAACACCTGACATGTGAGGGTCTTGTTCAGATGCTGTTGTGTGCTGCTAGCCTACTGGGTGTAGCGATCTGTGGAGACCCTTGTGCATTATACAGTGTTATTGCTGTAGTGTATTGTCTTCACCTCTTTCTTGCTGCATCTCTGAGTTTGCAGTGCACAGTAGAATGACTGCCTGCCAGACTATGTGACAATAGACCATAGAACATCCTGCGCAAGATCATCTTTGGAATCCTCGGGTCTCACAAAATGCAATGTCGCGCTTGAGGCATGTATCAAACTGTGGGTCAGGTTTTGTCGTATGGCACATTGCAATGTTTGTTGTATGACATATTGCAATGTCTGCAGTTATGGTTGCAGCTAGGAGACATGGCATATTTGTGCTGTGTGTGGGCTGCTGTGGCTGGTCAGAACTGGCAGCTGTGCAGCCAGTCAGTTGGTGGACACAGGCGTCATGCTGATGCATGTAAGGCTTGGACTGCGCTTCCAACAGGCAAATAGTGCTGAATGCAAAATGCAGCTTGTCAATGCTCACAATCACGTGGTCATACTCACAGCACGCAAAGCCACAAAGATTCACAATCATTGATGAGATGCTCAACATCAGTCATGGCAGTGACACCTGTGTCATCAGTGACGGTTGTTGAGATGTCGACTTGCCTTTTCCATGTCCAAATGATACATTTAGTCACACATGAGTCAAGTCTGCAGTGATTGCATGAGATGCAACTGTTCAGCAGCATGCAGATGTCCTGATGCATGCAGCGGTTGTCAGCCATGATAATTCTACGACATGAACAATGTTTGGCCTGTGCTGATGCTGAACGGCTTGTGCTGGTGATGCAGATAGCGATGACAGTTCATTCTGTGGTGCTATGCTACCTTGCTTCTCCTATCAACCCTTCAGAAGATGCTACTGCATGCAAGGTACCACTCCCTTTTCAAGCTGTATACGTGTCTGCACGCCCTGCATGCAAGCTGCTGTCAACCCTCATATTGCAACAGCCACCTTGGTGTCTGCAATGTATTCATGCTCATCAAGCGCTTACAGCATCATAGGAACTCTACAGCCGTGTACAACTGCGCGGTGCTAAAAGATGTATGCATTTACTATACAATTCCATGCTGAGTGCCACCTAAAATCCCAAAGTCTGAATGACGTGAGGTGATGCTGCATTTGCTGTACCCTTTCTATGCTGGACGCTGCATTTGGTGTGTGCTGTCCACCGTGAATGTCTCTTGTGATATCACAACTACTACGCTGCATTCCTGGACGTTGATGTGTTCAGAACTGTGCAAATTAGCTTCACTCGACGCCCGTGTCTTTTGTTTGCTGTAACAGATCTGGCTGCAAGAGATGGCATGGACGGGGGCAGCCAAGCCTGTCAAGCTGGCTGCATGCTCAGACATGCTCCCAAAAATCACAAGACGGAGCAGCAGCCCGTCTTCCATTGCAACACCATGCTCAAGCTGCTATACTGGAGCTGCTTGGTGTATGACCACGACAGGGTGGAGTCATGGCCCCATAGCTGCTACAGGCCCCCCACACAGTCCTGGCATGTCATCATCATGACACATGATAGCTCAGTCATTGTATCTACAAGCCTGACAAACCCACAGAGAAGTTCTTGAGTTCAGCAGTGGCCACTTGCTGTTGCCTGATATGTGTTCATTGTCATGTTGTTGAGTTTTGTTATGAAGCATGCACTGCAGGCAGAATTTATAGAATAGCCAGGTGGGTCGTGAGGAGAGGCTGCGGACATTTGGTCCTTAGAGCAGCCCTGCATGCCCTGCTAGTCAAAGTGAAAATACTTTTGTCATGCACTTAAGCGCAAATTTTGATCGTTCTGAGTCATGTCCACTTCACTGGAAGGTAGCACGAAGGGTAGCAATTGCAATGCTGACAGTCAAGTACAGACTGGTATGCAGATAAGCGTGACTATGCCACACAACAGCAGGGACTGTGTCATAAGCACAGTCACTATAATTCAATTGTACACACCTCAAAGACGCGCTCTGTTCTCTGCAGGGCAGACGCAGCACAAAAAGCCCCAAAGTACTGACTATCACAGACATAGAACTGATGAAGCCAGCAGCAGAAGGAGCAAGGACAATCCTGACGCTGGAGACGGCAATGGGGTTGTACGGCTTGACAGGGAGTGAGAGTTTCTGGGAGGTGCAGCAGCACACACGCTGCCTGGTCAGCTGGGGCCACCGCCATGTTGTCGTGGCCTTCCGAAGCACCGCCTCCATCAAGAATGCCCTTGCAGACCTGCAGGTCAGGCTCTTGGCTCTGCCTTCTCAAGGTGCTTGGGGTTTGTGAGCTACTCACTCAGCAGATGGTCCCTTGACAATGTGCCACGAGTGTTGTTCAGCACCCATGGGCTCTGGGAAAGGCATGTTTGACACACATGGGCTTGGGAATATCACAAAGTCTGACAGGCACAGAACCCCCCTTGCTTTTGCTACAAAATTGATTTGTTAGGGGATGCAGGCTAACGCATATCATGTGCCTGTATTGCTTTTCAGTAAGTCATGAGCCCTTGTTGTTTGCATGCCCAGTCATGTGGGCGGCGCGGGAAGGGGGGGGGGGGGTAACGCTGGTGGCATAACACCTCACTGCCCATTACTGTTGTGAGCAAACAGGCATGCATGCGCAATGTCACCATGCAAAAAGACCGTGCAATCCCCTCGCACAGGAGTCAGCAAGCTGCTGCTGTGGCTGTTGCAATGCGGGCAGTGCTGTCACTTGATGTTTCTTTGCTCCCAAGGGTAGTAGCAGAGTCGACCGCTTAAGATAGTGCCTGTGAAGGAGTAGCAATTGGCAAACTCAACATTGCATGCTGTTGACGAACCTTTTTTCCTCAATAAACTTTATTGCAATTTGCACGTCTGTTGAAGAGTATACCTCAGCTGCGTGCAGCATCCATCAAGACTTGGGAGCAGGGAAAATTCCTATCAGCAGCCAGTATGTTGTAATCACCATGAGTCATAGGGCAGTACCTTGCATGCATGTAAGATGCACGCAGCCTAGGGCAAGACGCACACAGCCTAGGGCAAGACGCGCGCAGCCTAGGGCAAGATGCACGCAGCCTGGGGCAAGATGCACACAGCCTAGGACAAGATAGATACAGCCTAGGGAAGTGCATGGTATGCAAGAAGCATATGTCACAATGCAGGCTTGGTGGGTCCCCCACCCCCCTGCCAGGAGCAAGAGATGCATGGGTACCCGGCCCCTGGCGCACCTTGGATTCCTCAAGTCATGGCTGGCAGGTGGATTGAATGAGAAGGTCACCTCAGCTGTGCTCAAGGCTGTTGAGCAGCGCCGCACGAGGCTGGCCCCCTCTGACAAGGTCATTGTCTATGTCACAGGTATGTCAGCATGCTGCACTGTAGGAGTTGCGCTTGCTCATCACAGCAGGTGAACTCTTTTACATGCCCAGTTAAGGGGGCTGACTTAGCACTGAAGCCTGCTAAGCGCTTTCGGGCAGATGGCAACAGGGCGTATGGGAACATTAGACTATAGTGAAAACTTTTGCTTCCAGACACAATGTACCCAGGCATCTGCATGTGAAGATCCGTCATGGGCATCTTTATGCTGCAGGCTTTTTTGTTGAACACGACCTGTTCATGTTGAACAGAAAGGCCAAAGCTTCACATGCACATACCTGGGAACAGTGTGTCTGATGCCGTGCTTTGACTGGACAATCCTTGCATGTTGACAGGCACAAGTGAGTGTCAGCAGCAGCATACCGGAACACATTTGCCAGCAACCTAGGCAGCATGCGTCTTGCCTATTCTGACAGTTCAGCAAAACATTATGCAACATTGCTACACCTTGATGTGTCTCTGGATCAGAGCCAGATTCAGGGGCGTTGGGTGCAACACTGCATTTGGTACCACTGGCGTCACTCTAACCACAATATTCTCACTTTCATTTTGGGGAACAGAAAATCTACCACTGAATGTGTCATACCTGGCAACACATTGTGCTTGACAGGTCAATCACTTGGAGGTGCTGTGGCCCCCCTGACAGCTCATGACATCCGCACTGGACTTAAAGCCTTGGCCGCAACACTGAGGTCATGTGCTACACCTTTCCAGCGCCCAGAACAGGCAACCATGCATGTGCACGAGATTACAATGCCACAGTCCCAGACACCTGGACCGTCCTCAATGATCAGGTGAGTAGCCCGCGTGACTGCTAGTAACCCCGTTTCTGCCATTTGCAAGCTAGTGCTGTGGTGATGCTCATCAGACTGTGTATAAAATTTCGTGGTCTGGTGTCGTACGGGAAGGAGGTTCTGTGCATAGCTTGCTAGGTAACAAGCACTGCAACTGTAGTACTCATCTCAATCATCAAGTGAGTTATGCAGGACGGCGTGGCATGATGGATGCTAAAGGCCGCCTCATTGTGAGGCCTAGCCACCTTGAAGCGTCAGTGCAGAGGGACACCGCAGCTGAATGTTCATTCGCTGATTCATTCATTCACTTATTGATTTGTTAATTGTGGCATATTATTCATTAATAAATAAATATTCATGTTTAATGCCACAGCAATTTTTGCTATAGCGGCATGAGCAGGAGTCATCAGAGTTGCAGCTTGCTATGAGAGCACAGCCAAAAGGTTGTCAGAGTTCTATCTCAGCGGCAGTTCATGCATATGCGTCACTTATCTCACTTGCAGCTTGACAGCCATCAGTGATTGAGCAAAGCTGCTCTTACGTGTCAGCCTTCCTGTTTGCATTGTTACTTCACCACTGTGTACCCTCTCAGCTTCAGGACCTTATTTACCGCAAATCAAGTGTGTGATGTGCTGCAATGTGCTATGCAGGATGTCACGGCCATTAATAATTATTTTATATATTTGTTTATTTCCGTTTCCAAAATTTTGTTGTTTTGTTAAGTCTTCAATTGATATGAGGCTAATAGATTCCCTTATCTTCATACTTTGCGTTCTCAATAGGACGAACTTAGTGGAACCAGCAAATGCTATGCAATGCTGATCCTGACCACATGCTGTCTGACGATGTTGGCCAGAGCATGAAGCACCATCTGTTGTCCAGCTACTTCCATGCTGTCCTGTCGGTGGCTTTAGCGCAGTTCAGCCCCAGTGGCTTCTCATGCGGCATGCCCAACATCATACGCCTTGCCGAGGCGTCACCTTATGTTCAGGTATGCAGGCTACAAGCCCCATTGTAGTGCGTTCATGTCTCTGTTGTAATGCTTGCAGAAACTGGAGGCAGATGCAATTTTTCAAGCACCACATGTGTAGTGTTGCAACCATTTGTATGTTGCAGACACATAGCGAGTACCACATAGATGGGATGCATTCAGGCCCTAGTACAAGTGCTTTGTACCGATGATCATGTGATGAAGCTGGCACAACCTCCACCCAGGTGTGATATACACAAGCAATCACAGTCTTGTATTGTATCCACATCATTGTCAGCAGGTCTGAGTGAACTCCAACACCATCGTGATGTGTCCAAGGATTGACTCACATTGGCGTTATCACAGGATGTTTTTGAACCACAGATGGGCATGCGACTTACAGACATGAGGCAATACAGCCAGCTCACCCTTGCAAAGAGAGGTGAAGCTGCTCTGTTGTGCTCCCATCCCTCTGTCAAGGGCTTTTACCTCAGCAAACCCTCATCAGCCGTCGGCTCCTCAAAGTCCCTGGAACCCCAGCATGCTAAACAGGCTGCGCCATCCCAGACGCTCAGGCTTTACTCACAGCTTGGCGCCCAGCCTTCCCCGCTGAAGATTGGTTCCATTTCAGACATTCAGGAAGTGGACCTTGTACCTGACAGCAGCCCTCACAGCCCCAAAGCTGCAGATATCATTCATGAGGACATTCACCAGGACGGTGAGGACACTGTCGTTCACATAGATGATGCAGAGACACACTGACACGCTGAGACAACAGCTTGGTGCCCAGCTCTTTTCTGTAGTGAGGGTACCCATATCAGACATTCACAAATTGGATGATGCGCCAGAAGGATGGTGCACTAGACAGCAGCTCTCACAGTCCTCAACCTGCAGGGATCGCCTGAGAACATGTTGTCATTGACATGCGTGATGCACAGCTGACACACTACATCCACAGATGGCAGGACTCACTGTCTCTACATCTCGCCGGCCTGTCAAGAATGGCAAGAGAAGACGGCTGCAGCATGATGGTGCGTAATGGCTTAGGCCTGTAGCAACGGAGAGTACGCTTTTGACAGCAGCCCAGCCTTGTGTTGCACCAGCAACATGCACAGCAAGCCTCCGCATCAGAGCAGCGCTGCTCTACATCATGTGGTAACTGGCGGGCAAGCAGCACTTGCATCCTGTATGTACGTCAGTAGTCAGCCCGACAAATGTGCAGCCAGTATGGCTACAGAGGGAATCCCATGCCATAAAGTATGCAAACATTCAGAAGACGCACCAGGATCTATGCGACACGGCCTTGTGCCTGGAGTTGGGGACAGATGAGCTCAGCACAAGAACTATGGTAAGCACTGCATCAGAGATGTCAGCTTCTTTGCCTCGCCAATCCCAACGCATCCAGTAATGTCATTGCGCTGCTGCCTGGCCTGCTCGCTTTGTTATGTGAGATATTGGCAACACAAAGCAGATGTCAAGCATGTGTCAATGCCCTGCCAACATGAAATGAAGGCATCTAGACCCTGCAGTTCACCAGGTGTTGTTGACATGCAGCGATGCCACTGGGTTGCCAGGGTAACAGAGACCAACGCGCAAGCACTCTATCCACCTTGGGACTTACGAGCAAGAACAGAGTGCAGGCTGCCACATAGGATGCTGAAGACAGCAAAGCTATGCTGCACAGAGGCTTCCAAGACCCGTTTTGTGTGTTTTGCTCTGACAGGGGGTCAGCTTACAGTGATGTTAGACAAAAGTATGCCAGTGATGTTAGACAAAAGTAAGCCAGTGTTGTTCAGCAGGCCTTTCCTGTTTCACACTTTTCATTAACTCTGAGCCAAATGCATGTGGCGTTTTTCTCAGAGACTGTTTTCCATGTAGGAAATTGATTGTATCCACTGACATATCATTTTGTGCATTTTTTCATGTTTCGTGTTCTGTTTGTTGGCCCCCTGTTGGTTCCCAGGACACTGAAGTATATGCACTTGAGCTCCCCATCTTGTGCAGCTACCTTCTCAGGCAATGCACCATCTGCACAACACCAGATTTTCAGCTATATGGTTGTGTTGGTCAGCAATTGTATTGATGGGCTGCTCGTCAGCAATTGCTCTGAACTCATACTTGGCAGCTATACTATAAAGACCTCGTCAAAATGCATTAAATTTTGCTGGGGTGGTGACCGCAGCCATCAAAGATACGAACTGCATTCAGCACCCTATGCACAAGTTACATTGAAGTCATGACAGTGGTGCAATCAGTTTGCAAGAAGTGTTGTGCCTGGAGACAGCAATGAGCTGTCCATGGCAAAGCTGATGCTGAAGGCCATTAGTGGACAACAATCAATGATACCGTTACACAGCTGACCCTAGGAAGGTGACAATTCTGCATGCTTCTGACCAAGGTCATCTGAATGCCAGACTTCCTATCACGATCACTAGTAATCAGGTAGTGCACCATATATGTGCATATATGCAAGCACGAGCAGCCTGCTGCAGTACTTTTCTGAGGAGAAGCAATAACATGTCAGCGTTATGCTTGGAACTCTGCTGTGCTCTAGCAGTGACGATTATGGTACATCACAGGCTTACTCAAACACCTAGGTGTGCAAACGAGAGAACGTCTTGCACGACATGTTGCTTGACCTTCTATCATAGCCACAAACATTGGCTTGTGCACGTGAATTAGCATGCATTCACTGCATCTGACACATCATGTGTCGCTAAGTTTGCCAAATGGGCAGCAGGTGCTGCAGTACTGTGAGCAGTGCAGACACACTGACCATAGCTTGCTTGTGAACGCTCATGAGCTGCATGGCTCCACATGCTTCTGAAGCTGAGCAAACTATTGACATGCTGAAGCAGGGACGGAGAGAGCATTGCACTGCAGCTCATCACAGCCTGCTTGTGATAGCTGCACAGGCACACAGGGATCCTAAAATCTGAGGCTAGAAGACCCCTGGGTGCCCATCACTTGAGCTCCCTTTCAAAGCTGCTGGACTGTCTTAGTTGCAGCAGCTTGCCCCATGGCACACATTCAGGGCGACTGCTGTTGCTGTATGCACAAGGTGGTAGGCTGCTCCTGCAGCAACTCAAGCTCTTACAATACTGTTGTGGTGCTGTTTTTGCTGGAGGCAAAGAAGGAAGGAAGGAAGGCAGGAAGGAACGCTGTATTCTCATGGCTTCAAGTAAGTAAACATCAAGCCAGGTTGCTGTAAACTATTGGACTGCCAGTTACTGATCCAGCTGTGGCCCCTGCTGCTTCTGCTGTTGCTGCTGCTGCTGCTGTTGCGGAGGCTGGGCATGGGTCATTGGACATGGCCTTGGTAGCTGAATTACAAACAGTGCATTCAAGCATGGCTGCATGAAGGCTACCAGCATGTCGCGTTGTCAGCTGGTCCAGTCCAAAGTAAAACAACAGCCTGTGCCTCTCCTACTTTGCTATGAGGTGTACTGTGACAAACAATGTTATTCAGAATTCATGCTCCTGTATATCGGGGCGATGCAAAGTGGACGTATCATACAAGGTTTGATGACCAGGTCTGAGCGACGACACCACCGCAGCAGCAGCTTCTCGGCACGGAAAGCAAGTTTGACGCTCAGCAGTACTTGCGACAATTTAGACGCCCAGTGCCAGACAGCTGAAGTTACGTGAAGGTCGTCCTCGCACTTTCGTGGAGCAGGCTGCTCCGAGCAGCACGCCAAGTGCGAGCGAGAAGCGCGCTGGCAAGGCTCGGCCCACTTACCTCGAACTTTTTTCAGAGCCTTGCCATACCCCTATATCCTCCACATGCAGGCACGGCAACTGCAGCTTAATCAAAAGCAGCCGCGGCAAAGTAACAGGAGCGCGTGCGCGACGCTTCACACGTCACCAGTACGTAAGTGCATCCTTCCTCTTCTTCCGAGAAGGCGAAAACCACTTGTGGTGGCATTGGCACCAGTTGTTGTGCACGCGTGAACGTCTTGCCGCATTTCAACGTTACCTGCACGATCTGTGATGTGTGGGGACACGAAATTGCCTCAGATGTGGTAATTTCCTCTTGATATGGCCTGTGATCGGCAGCTCGCAGCGCTTGCCGACTGCTACAGAAAGCACCCACATCAGGCTGATTTAGTGTGTACGCGTACAAAAGCAGCGGTCACGTGGTGTATCATGTCTCAGCTGTGCCCTGGACAAGGTGTGGCCCTGCTTGTTTGGCATACAGTTAGCTGTACCAAGCTGCACCTTGTGCAAGCTCCTGGCAGGCCTACATACGGCATGAAGCGCTGGTATCATATGAACGTCATTGAGATAGTAGGATGCTGTATGATTGCCAGAGCACTCTGCTTGTGTTGTACTAGAAAACTCTGGTGAGGTGGAGTGAAATCAGTATTCCTTGCAGTTGCAGCTGTGGAGGATTGTGCTGGCAGGTCAAGAACATGCCTGCCCCGCAAGCCATTGGGAAACAATGCCAGGCAGCAGCAGATAAGTTGGTACAATGCATGGATGAGCATCAGCACAAACAGGCTAATTGAACGTGTCGATTCGCCTGGCAGCTACATATACTTACCATGCCAATAGCAGTCCTCAAGTCTACACCACCCATGGTTCAACCTCAGACTTTTTTGTGTGGCAGCAGGCTTGCCTGCCAGCTGTTCAAGGTGCTGACACATGCATGCAGATGTGTAAGACTGCAGCTTGACGTGCTTGGTGTTGGCGCTGCTACTGCATGCTGCCTCTGGTTTGCTAAAAGGACACCTCTTCTACTAACAACTTTAGCCCAAGTCCACAGCTACATGCAGCTGTAAACATGTTGCACTGACCTACACTGCAGCCCCTGAATAGTTTGTCTGCTAAGCTGATGGAATTCATCTTTTCATTCGTAACCAACTACAATCATTGTCTGATATGCTGCAGTACTAATACACCTAGTCCCACGAATCCCAATGACTCCATAATTGTTGCATCAGGTAGTGCCTTAGCAAAGGTACTCAATGGGCCAGTAAGGTACCAAGAATAGGTACATGGCCATATGGACCAATGCTATTTTCGATTCACATGTACGAGGGCAAAGTGTTTCCACTGGCGAGGTTGGAAACATTCAACGGATGCCTGGAATTAACAGCGTTCAACATCAATTCATGGAGAGCATGCAACCTTGACGTTCCACTTGTGTGAAGTACGCAGCTCAGCTATAAATTGCTTGTGACGTTCCATTTGTATCTAGCATAACAGCCAGCTTCAATACAGCAGCAGCTGAATACACCTGCCCAGTCAGGCATATGATGCAATAAACTTCAGAACAGGAGGCGCGAATGACAGCTCGGAATGGTACAGTGTGAACGCGTAGTGGCATAATATATGCACAAAGATCCCAGGCAATTGTAAACATAGACAAACATGTGCACACTCAACATCTGCACTCGTCCTGCCACGGTGAGTTGCAACTGTTGCAAATGGATTAATATCGTGAAACTGTACTGCAACACAGCACATGCACCTGAATCTTTTCAGGCATACTAACGGCCACGATTAATGAGAGATTGAGATCAGCTTAGCAAATGACTGATTGGAACTGCAGTATATCCAGCTGGAAAGGGCAAACCCTAAGAGGAGGACAATTGTGATGTCAAAACATCATCGTTCTCATCATTAAAGTGCTTCAGCCAGACAGGGGCACACTGTGTCAATCACAGAACCAATATGACTGAGCAAAAGAGATCTGAAAAAACTGACCAGAAATATACACCGAGCCACAGAAAATAACAATTCCCTAAATTTGGACAGAAACCACATCGGCAAGCTCCCAGCCAAGCACTGTTGCTTTCCGCACAAACCAGATGCATTTCATATTCTCATCATGGTTCCTGCTCTTCAAGTACCCAGAATCTGAAAGTGGGTCGAAGTGGTGATAAATGCCCACGCCTGAACATGATGAGCAGCAATGCTGCTGAACCAACACATACATATATATGGTGTGTTTGAACAAGTGAAAGGACACATCTTCTCCAAATGGAAAGCCTTTGCCCCACCACAGTTGCACCGGCAACAAAGTCAATACTCAGCAGAAGTCTCATGAAAATTGCCTGCAGGCACACAAGCAATGCTCTCAGAATGGGCCTGTGCCAATTTGCAATGATTGAATATCACTGCCACAAAAATACTCTGGACAATGAATTGAACTGACAATCGGCAAGTCAGCAGCCGGTAAGCAATTGGTTGGTCCATGAGGCTGACAAATGGTAGTCGCTGCTGACAGGAAACACATACCTTAGTATCATTGAAAAGTCTTAGTATGGCAAGAAATTCTTACGGTGCTTGCCAACAGAGCTCCGGAGGGGACCAAAACCCTCTAAATTCAGAACTGCAGAACAACAAAAGAGCTGAAGAAAAAGGTACCTGTACAAATATGCTGTGCTGTTGGTGATATACGAAGAGCATCACCTCACAATCCAGCATGGGAAACCAGCAACACACTACAATGTTTCTGACAAACACTTGTTGCTCTGAGGGAGCAGAAATGAAACACTGCCAAGGGAGGTGTTGTTCTGAGGGAGCAAAAATTAAACATTGCCAAGGGAGGGAACACCGTGGGACCACCAGCCAGACATTACGCATCCAAGCTGCAGGGATACACTTCAGAAAGCTGCGCTGACTCTGGGAGAGTGAAACACTGAGTGCGAAAACACTGAGTGTGAAAACACTGAGTGTGAAGACACATGAGCTGCATCAACAGCTGCGCCCTGACTATGAAAGGAGACTATCAGAAAAGAACAACGAGTCCTGGAGAATTCTTGTTAATCCTCACCTCCGTACGGAAGCTGCATAGGCCCAATGTTGTCTGATTGCGCTGACGCTGCTGCTGCTGCCCGGACATTTGCCTGAGCTTGCGCAAGCATGACGTCTGAATGCGCCTGGAATGCTGAGTGCGTATTGCCGCTTGCCGTCTCAGGAAGGACAGGGTTGCCTGCCATGCTGCCCCACCCCCAACCTATAGGATTGGCGCTGGAGGCCAAATCATCAGAAGCAGTAGACTGCAAGCTATGAGCGGAACCCATGCCAGCACCAAGGGACATGCCATGCTGGAACTGGGATACATCTGGTATGGGGGGATGCTGAGGGTGCCTGTGCATGCTTGAAACATGCTGGCTTGCTGCTTGAGCTTGTGCTGCTAGCATCTGACCAAGGTCCACGGGCATGCTGCCAAGGCCCTGAGGAAAGGGGCTTTGTGTTGGGCTGCCAGCTACAGGCAAATCACATGCGTGTAGTGATGCCAGCGGGGGGGGCTGGAACATTCCAGGAGAGGGCCCTGTCATGCCTGTGCTGCTCTGCTGGGCTAGAAGACCGTTGATCATGTGCTGATAGGGACCTGGGTAGGCTGAGAGAGCAGGTGGCAAGCTCGCCATGCCCTGACCTGCCAGGATGCTTTGCAGCTGTGCATGGAGATGTGGAGAATAGCCAAACTGCTGCGCTTGGAGCTGAGCCTGCATTTGAAGGTGCTGTAGCAAGGCAAGATTTGACGCAGATCCCAGATCACTGACATCATATTTTGCTGCTGTGCCCGTGGCTGTTGTTAGTAGACTTTTCCTCTGCGATGCTGTGGCAGCGGCTGCAGCTGCTGCGGCTGCTTCTGCTCTTGCCTGCTGCTCTTGCTCTGCTGTACGCTCTTGCGCAAGATTGATAGACTGAAGAGGCTGCAAACAGAAAGTGTGCATAAGAAACAGCTTTGCAGGAGGCCTCACATAACAGCAGACTATGGATGCAAGGACTTACCATGCCATCAATGTTGCGTTCAGACTGGTTACAAGCTCTTTGCGCAGCCCTCCAATTGTCAAAAGTGACAAAGCAATAGTTGACTCTGCTTTGGCCTTTCTTGCCAGGAAAATACAGGTCAACCACGTTGGCCCCAGCGGCTGAAGTGGCCCTTTAGTCGATCTTCGGTCAGCTCCTCTGGTACGCCCCCAACATACAGTCGGGGCCCCTTCCCAAACAGTTGTGGCTGTCGGTTGCCATTGGCATCATCAGCAGGTGCCGGCTCTGCTCCCTCAAGAGAGGCTGCTTCGAAGTCTGGACGTGGCCCGGCACGATTGATCTTTACCACATCTCCGCCTATCATGTACTCTTGGGCAGACAGCGCTGAACGAAGGCCTTCTTCGGAATCAAAGGTGGTGAAGCCAAAACCCTTATTTCTACCGCTTTTGTGTTTGGGCAAATAGACATCTGTCACGTTACCGTACTGGTTAAAGAAGTCTCTCAGCTGCTGCTCAGTCAGATCGTATCCTACGTTCATATATATGCGGTGCTTTCCTGTACGCCTGCTCATCGCGACCGCTTTCTAGTCCACAGCAGCTGTCCTACAATCACGCAGAAGACCGCTGCTGCTCGCCCAACTAGGTGTGCACCGCAGCATCCGCCCTTGACAAGTGAGTACGTGTTCGGCCTCAGAGAGCTGCAACTTGTACAACCAGCCTGCTTATTCATGCAGGCCGCAAGCAGTACAGGCCTGAAAATCATTTCGGTCCCCGATCGTGAAATCCCTGGGATTAACGGGTTTCCAACAAAAGACGGACTGTGGTCATGGACGGGGGGACACAGGTCTGGCAGTACTGTGTTTGCTGTTGCACACTGGAAATCTCACTCGGAGTTTGTGATAGCGATAGCATGGTTGCAGTCAGACACCATGGTACTATGTACCTGGATGGCATTGAGTAGCCAGCCATGCCGTCAGAACAAGCTTACTAGAGGGGGGCCCTACGCTGCTCTGAGTTAGGAAAAAACTGTTAGCCTGCTTCTACATTACATCGACAGGTTGAAAGGTCATGACCTGCTCTCATGTCATACTTGGACAGGACAGTCGCAAAGTGTCAGTGTTGCCCAGAACACATGCCTCATCAAGTTGAATCTTGCATCAGGATCATGTCACGTTTGTACGTCATATGAGCCTGTTACGTCCAAAAGAGTGGCAATAACAGTTGATATGACAAATCAGGCATCATCACCTGCAATGCACTGTATCTTATCAATGAACCTGCCAAACTGTGCCATTTAACCCTTAACTTGCAGGGTGAAAAACATGAAGTTTTTACAGTATGAAGTTTTTTTTCATACTGACTTAGACATCATGGTGGGCATCCAAGCAACTCAGAGTCTGTTGCTTTTACAGTACCTGCAAATGCCTTCAAGTTCACCTATAAGGCACAACTATCAGCATCCCCGCCAATTGCGCCGTGACAGAGCGGCTATGGATTGTCTTCCTACGTGAAAACCATTTCACGGGTGGGGAGCAACCAGGAAGTTAACGTTCACTCAAATAAAAATGGTAGTGCTTGTAGGCCACATGCATCACATAGCCCTGATCAATTCCACTCAAGGTTAATGTGCCTTGAATCAGAATGCCCCGTGACACAACACACAGCAACAAGTACCCGCTTCTTGCACAACGGCTGTCAATTGTGACACTGTCAAGTGATAGTGATGCAATTCAATATCACTGGACCTGTACTAAACCCTTATAGACTCCGCATCATTCTTTCCAGACCTTGACGATGTATAGCACTGATGTGTCAGACTCTGTAGTTGAGCAAATGTCTGTGCTTCATCCAGTGCCTGCAAGCTCTGCCTTTGACCTTTTACGTGAAAATCCAGTGCACTTTACTAATATGTGCTGCTGGCGCACATTCTGTGCAAACGTGTGCTGTTGCAATCTGTATGCAGTGCCACCTACTTGTTCTACAGTTGCATGATCAGATCTTGCGATTAATTGCACACAGGCGGTATAGGTGTAAGTAGAGTGAAGTGAGTAGAGTGAAGCAGCTGTTGGAGTGAAGATTGCTGCCGGCCATGAGCCCAAGCATAAGGCAGCTACCTACATCGACAGGATATAAAAAACGCAGCTTTAAGACTTGCTCTCACGCATACGTCTCCAAATTTCTTGATATTATCATGTCAGAGTTGGGGGTTCACATACAGATTCACATAGGATGCCATAGCATATTTTGCGACTCATCTTCTTTGAACAACTTGATGTCGGGGAAATCCTTGAGCAACAGGTGTTTCACAGCATAGTCATGCATGCCTGCATCCTCCTCAGCAGCAGATACGCTACACCACTCCGGTAACATGGCATCTGGTTGCCGCTCATAGAAGCCATGCCCTGCAACACACTGCCAGTAAGGGGCAAAGCAGCATGCTAAGAATAGCAGCAGCGTCCTACTGGCACTCAAAGGGAGCCAGGAAAATGCCTGAGTCAAAAGCATTTGTCCTAAGTGTACATGTAAATGACACGCCACAATTGGCCGCCCCACAGCTGCAGCACGGGAGCAGCCTCACCTGGAGCAGCTTCCAGTTTGCTCATGTACTCCAGCGCCTTCGTTTTGATTCTTTCAAGCTGTGCTGGCTTGTTGAGGCTATCGCCTCGCGACCCCCGGCGATCTACATTCATCCTGTCAGCACTGGCGCTGGGGACCCGGGTGATCTCTTCCTTTTCGTTCCTGAAGTTGTCTAGATACATGTTGTTTGGCAGCTGGTCAGTAATGAGGTCTGTTTGCCCTAAAAGCACCGCTGTTTCATAGGTCCAACAGCGAGCAACATTCCTCTTTTTGTAGCCACCACCTGCATGTCACATATCAAGGTGACTCTGTGCATCAGCCAAACTTTTGCATGGCAGGCCTTTGTCTGATCTTACATGCATTGTGCCTGCATTGTAGACCAGTCCCCTTCTAGGCGGCTGTGCTTGGGACTCAGGTACATGACCATGCATATCACAAGCTCACAAGCACTGTTTCCAGGCTGTCAGCTAACTCTGCAGACACAAGCATTCATAGCAACCAAAGCAGGCCTTTACCGATCCCTGCATCAAGCCATCCCTAGACAACATCCTCTTGACGAGAATGCATTGACCAAGCACCTGCGATGAATATGATGCAAGCTCTTGAGGCATAACATACCGCCAGTGACAAGCATGGGTAGGTTGAACCTCTTGATGAAGTCCACAGCTTCAGCATGCTGCCTGATGGACAAGTTGAAGTCCCCTAGCTTGTCCCCTCCCAAGCTGTCTGCACCTGCAACACCACAATCCAGTTGTTGGTATTCCTCAGTTACTGGTTCAGTTGCTAATCAGCATCAAATGAATGACAGCCACAATTGGTTGTCTCCACAACAGCAAGTCAGATTGCAGCAGAGACCAGATTTCATCATAAAAGCACTGTGCATTCCAACAGCCAATGTACACCTGCATAGGGTAGGTCTTTAGCAATT
Organism: Asterella californica; assembly: GCA_036924285.1. NCBI lineage: Eukaryota > Viridiplantae > Streptophyta > Marchantiopsida > Marchantiales > Aytoniaceae > Asterella > Asterella californica. Next base: position 15,302 of record JAYKYS010000156.1, on the reverse strand, counting down.
GTAGGACAACACGTAGCACTGGCAGTCCTGAAAATGAGTGGACCGATCATCAACACTCTATTCAACAGTTGTTGCCAAGCATGTGGGCAGTGGAAAAGGGATTTGACAGACTAGCAAAGAGTCTGGTTAGAGACAAGTGATGAAATATATACGATTTTGATTGTATTTGCAATTGGCGTGAAGAAGCCCGAGGGCACTAGTCATGCAGGGCCAGAAGTGATGGTAACACCTGACAAGCAATCATTGCCCGGTGCTCCATTCACATGACTATTGCAGAGTTAGCACCAGGGCAAGTGCAATGGTGTCTGACCCTGTGTGCATGTCTAACAGCCTAGCATCATGTGCCCACACAAGCAAAGCTTTCATATAATCCAATCTCTAGCAAACATGCACAAACACCCAGAAGGGCAGACACAAGCAGGTCTGCATGCAGCACAACACAGGCCTCCCAGCACATGCAAAACAAAGACACAAACACACATGCATGGAGAGAGATAATGACAGGGTGGCGGAGGGGAGGGGGGGGCAGGGGTTCTGGGCAGACCCACCACACTGAAGGACAATAGCCCCAGGCTGATACACATCCATCACCTTTTGCATGACAGGCTGGAACACACCCCAGAACTGGGTGTCTGTCAAGCCAGACTCAAAAGGGACGTTCAGAGTGTAGTGCTTGCCGGCGCCAAAACCAATTTCATCCATGCTACCAGTGCCTGGAAAGAAAAGCTGACCATACCTATGGAAACTAACAGTCATCACCCTGCAGGAAGAAGAGTAGTATCACAAGCTTTCAGGCAACGGGCACATGCATATGACTCAAGTCATAGCTGTGTCAGCTGCACATGTTTTTCAGGGGTGGTGCAACTATCCTTACATCAGGAGATTTGGTGGGCTGTTTCAAGAAAGGACTTTCTGTTAAAGGAGGGGGCATGCAAACAGCCAACACCCAGATCAAGGCTGTGGGCAGTGCATTGGATTAGGAAGGATCTGTTCACATCTTCTACATAACAGGAAGAGAGTCTGATCACAAACTAAGAAGACTCAGATCAACTGCTGTTGGGGACAGTATAGAACCCATAAAAAGATTTGATTGGGTAATTGGTTGCTGCAAGCACCACTGATGTGATTCAGGGCATGCAGTAGTATGCGGCTGCAACAAGGCTCATTTTGACTTTCAATCATGCTGTTGCGTTTAGGTACCAGTGCACCTGTATTCAAAGCCAATTGCATGCAACACAGCAGAGAACCCATAAGCAGCCTTATCCCTCGCAAGCCCCAGAACAAAAGCAATGTGCAAGCAAGGACAGGCAAGTCATGGTGTACATCATTGTCACATGCAGCTTATGCAATACCTGTCAGAGGTAATGAAGGCTTCTTCAACACCATCGCCATGATGCACGTCTAAGTCCAGGTATAACACCCTTGCATGGTATTTCAACAGCTCCAACATGGCAAGCACTAAATCGTTCACATAACAGAAACCTGCAAAGTCCATACACTGACCTGTAGAGGTGTTTGATGGAGGAGACACAGAGGCTTGGACAGCTTGACAGCACTGGATGGCAGAGACTGGGGACGGGGTTGAACAGAGGGCATAGCAAAGATACGACATAGGCGTGGTCATATTGAGTGGTCATATTGGGTCATGTTGTGTGGTCATATAAGATGTCATACAGGGTCTGGCATGGAGAGTGCAGTACACAGCAAGGCACCAACTGCACCAAGAGGATGACTGCTAATGATTCTGTCCATACAGTATGCATATATTTGTGCTTTGGCAGATACAAGGAAACTAGTCTTGAATTGATCAACATGAATTAGACAACAAAGCTACATTGTAGAGGATCTGGGAAGACCTGATCCATATAGTCGCAGCTGACAGCAAGACAGTATGTTGTCACCCCATACAGCAGATGCTCAAGGAGTACAGAATGCAAGCAAAATCACAGCTGCTAAGTGATCATGTATCGTGTGACTGTGGCAAGGTTCAGGTGCAAGACTAAATGACTGCTGTGCTGTGCTGTGCTGTGTCGTGCTGTGATATGCTGACACAAGGCGAGCTCACCTTCTGCTTGACCTTTCTTGGCATGATGCAGGCCACCAGCCCAGTTGATGGCAATGTCATAGTCATCCTGGATCAGCTTCTGTGCACCGTGAAGGGATGCGCCAGCATAAATTTGACAGAACTGAAACAGGCCATCAAAGATTGGAGAGTCCTCGATAACATTGAAGTGCTCCACCTCTTGCTCAGTCACCGTCTCTGGTTTGACACGCTCAAGAAAGTTGACGTATTCCTCGGTGTGGAACTCTTTAAGCTGTCCAGCTGTAGCCCTGTTTGGTTTCTGCAGAATCATGCTGTGTTGGGTGCAAGGCTAGCAGTCAGCACCATTTGCTCACACAGGCTGAGTACTGCAGCACTTATAGGTCAGCAGTGAGCATGCATTGAGTACAGCTGCAGCTGCAGCTTGACTTACAAATACGTCAAGGTGATCTACAAGACCATACTCTATGATCAGCTCATTAGTCATCCTCATGCGATGTGGCTTCATGGGGTGTTTGATACCATAATATGCGCCACCTACCTCGCCTGCATATCAGCCAGAGCTTGAAAGAAGTATATAGTGATGTACGCAACACATAACGTGGTGCACATGTGACCTTATATATGTTAGCATTCGACAAACCGTCATAGAGATAGGCAACTTTGCCCTTTCGCCCCATTCAGATCTTAAGCTACCCCGGCATTTCAAGTGCTGCCTTCCACAGTGTGTTGTACTGCTGCGCAGCAAGCGTATGCTCTGTTTGTTTTCAAGCTTCGCAAAAGATTGCTCGCTTCCATAACACCACGTTACATGTGGGCCGGACCTTACGGGTCGCTTGAGCGCCGAGCTTCGCGTCGTATGTGAGGTTCTGCCGCTAAAACGTGCGCATTGTTGAGTACGCTGACTATGTTACTCGGTAGTAGGGCTGTTGGCTGTTGCCTAGTAAACAGCCTGTTACTAACAGGGCCTTTCCGGCTGTGGCTGGGGCAATTGCTAAAATTGAATGACACGTGTGCTAAAACTTTGGCCCGTTAACAAATCTCAAGCTGGCTGACACGTTTGTCATGATGCTCACCATCAGCAAGCATTATCATTAACTGGCCCTGTTGGCCTTTCATGCTTCTCGCTCCGAAACACAGAGAGACTGCATCTTGTCGATAAGTTGTACGCAGATTGAAACTTACGAATGCTGGCTACGTGCCCCTTCACAAGCAGGAAGATCAAGCCATGAAGACAATCAGAGTTGTGACGCAAAGTGCACAGGTATATCAGCGCCACACTTGCGCACCCAACCGACAGTCGCACTTCGAGTGGCGGTCACATCTCAGCGGTCGGAGTTGGTGTGCTGATAAGGTGTACGGTCAATGATCACTGTACATGAGCGCCCAAGCTGTTCTGGCACAGTGAAACTCGGGTGGAGCGAGGATGCAGTCTGTTGACAGAAAGCATCGCCGCTTTCTGGCGCGTCACAGAGCGCTTGCTGCCACCTTTCGGTAACTTGTTACGCTTCTTTCTTCGTGACGAGACCTGCATCCTGGTTAAGATAGTGATGTGAGCATATCATTCGCAGAAAGCGCAAGAGGGCTGAGGCTGTTTTTGACCTAACGTGCGACCAATCGTCAGCGCCAAATGCTGTCTATAGATCACGGTTCGGATTTGTCGGCGCAAGACAAGTGCCCGCCGGCTCGGCTCTGCACAGCAATGGTAAGTACTGTAGCTAGCTTGCTTCCTGCATATCACTATGCTTTTACACCTGATTGTCAGAAAGTTTTGCACATTTTAGCGTCATTGCTGGCTCCCATGCAGGAGCACAGCAGGTCTCCGTGGTGCCAATCACCCACAGAGCAGCCAGATCAACAAGGAGCACCGTTTGCAGACCTGCATCTCCTTCATCAAAGGACAGCTGTGATGAGCGCGCAATTGAGCAATTGGACCCCGTGGTCCTGCACCCTGTCATGCATAGCAACCCAGCTCAGAAGCAGCAACATGCTCATGCTCAAGCTGCTGTTGCATTAGATGAGCGCAGCCCATATCAAGCTAGTCCCCGCCAAGCTATTCCCTGTCGAGCTAATCCCCAAGACTCTGACCCCAACCAAGCTAGTCCCCATCAAGCGAGCCCTCACCGAGCCGGGCTCTTCCAAGCCAGCCCCTGTCAACCGCTCAATTTTCACACTGCTGTCATGGACCGCTACACAGCGAAGCATGACAGCTTTCGAATGATCAGCAATGCCATGGCTGGCTGCTCTGCCAATAGGCTGTGTTCCCCATGGCCTCTGCACCACCAGGGCAGCTCAGTGAAAAGTCACACAGATGCCTGTTTTCAGGAACAGCCCGCCTGCAAGAAGCAAAGGGTAGCGCATATAGCCGGCTCAGCTGCTCATGCAGGCCACCCAACCCCATTGTTGCCCAAGGTACTTCACCAACTTGAGTACTTCGTGCTGTTCAATACGGTGAAGTGTGACATCTATGAAGGTGATACTATTAGGTATCATCATCGTACTTATCATGGTCAAACGTGTCATCTTGTCTTACTGAGTCAAGTTCAACCCGACTCCATGCTGCGTAACATAGTAAGTTGTTACCTCTTTTGTCTTGTCAAGCAGGCAGGACAGACTTTGTTTGTGCCAATTTTGACTTTACCACGGCAACCCTACAGGTGACAGAGACTATGGAAAGGCATCTTCAGATGCGTGGGCACTGGGGCGAAGCCCCCAGACTGCTTTGTGCGGCCAGGCAGTCAGTTGATGCCATAGTCATGCCTCATAGCCTGCCTATTCACAGCCTGACCCACAGCACAGCAGGCTCAGCAGACTCACATGCATTGACACGGGATGCTACGCAGTGCTCAGCGTCAGGCTTGCCGGCAAGCATGCAACAGTTGCGTGACCCACGCCCCAAAGTGAATGCAGAAGCACCAGAAGGTGCTTTTTACTTGTTGCCCAGACCAGTCTCAAGCCTCCACCCATTGCAGGCCCCTCACACCCTCTCAGACCGTACCCCAGTACAACCAGTTCTTGCTGGAGGGGTCTCCCCGGAAACGCCCTTCAGCAGGGCCGGTAGGGCTTCACATAGTGCCCCTGGTGAAAGCCCCAGCAAGGGCATCCATCTTAGGGGCAGGCTTCACGGGCGATGACAGCGTGACCATCAGTCCTAGCCACAGGCAAAGCTGGGACTGGTCACATGGCCCCTTGTACAGTTTCAGAGCCCTGTGCCAAGCCCCCATCCAGCAACATCGGCAACAGCAGCTGTTGATTGCTGCTCAGCGTGGCTCATATACATCTTCTCCTCACATGGGCAGTGGGGCATCTGTCCCTGAAACCCAGAGGACTTGGCAGAATCATTTGCCATTGCCACTGCCTGACTGCAGCAAACAGAGCTGCCTGTCCAGTCAGCAGTCAAGCATATCAGACATTGCTGCGGCCATCAGCCACCACTCTTCTTCAGCATCCAGGCCAAGCCCTGCATCTCCAGCATACTCCAGTGAGCAGGTCCCATTGCACCAAGAGCTGCTGCCTTTCTGCTCTTCTTCATCTGCTCGACAGCCCCACTTTCAGCGCTTCTTCCAGTGCTCTTCTTCACCTACCTTGCCTGTGTTGCTCCCTTGTTCGCTAGGACACCCCTCAGCTTCTCCCTCAGCTTCCCCCTCAGCTTTCCTCTCAGCTTCTGTGTCTTTGCCAGCCGTTCCTGACGCTTTGCCTTCCTCTTCTTCAGCTGCAGTCCAGTCTGCCTCCATTTTTGCTCAGTGTCAGGTGACTCACTCCCTTTCAGATTCCCGAGCTCTGAGCTCACCATTGCCATGGCAGACCGACACGAGCTTTGAGCTTCCATTTGTATGTGGGCCACCAAAGCTGGGCTCAAGTGCATGGAGTCCCAATGCTGTTGTCCCCAACAAGACCTGCAGATTGGGGCCAGGTGCAAAATTGATGGTTGGAGATGACAGGACCCGGCAGCAGGGTCACATGGGTGACCAATGTGGTGCAGAGGTGGATCTGCAGGAACTCCAACGATCCACTTTGAACCGGATGGCTTCGGAGCTAGTACCAGCAGGCTCATATGATGCATTTTTCATTGATTAGCTCCTACCTGGCTGGTAAGTGCAACTCATATTTTGACTTTGCTTTGCTGCTTTACCTCTGGCTGACACTGTATGGCTGGTTGCAGTACAAGACTAGCTGCTTGCAATTCACGGGGCTCTTGCATCACTTGGGATTAGCTCAAAAGACTGCATTTCCTACAAGACGTGTGGTCCCTTGTGGTTGCTTGTTTGGTCCTCTGCTGCATGTCATTGAGGTCAGCATGCTGGCAAGTCAGGTTAGGCTATTAAGCATTGTCATGGATGTTTCACTCGTGTCTGGTGATGTCACATGAGCTGGCTGAGCATGTCAAGATAGTCCCGAATTTCCTGCAAGCACTGATCAGCTACATGTATTTGACATGTTAATGCTGACAGTACTTTGACTTGGTTACCTGTTGACTTGGGCCTGAACCTGAGTTCCACCTGACTTCAGCATGTTGCAGTAGGTGGTTTCTGTGTTGTATCGGCTTTCATACTGTTGGTGGCGCTGCCTCATTTGTGCTGTTTGGAGTTGTTGACAGACGCAATGCTCTGCTCTGCAGGCAGCAAATCAAGCCTGTCCAGCAAAGGCATCAAAGGCATTTCTCCATCGCTCACTTACTCGCTTACTGTAGCAATCCTCAGCCTACGTCCCTGTGCAGCCAGAGCGTTGGTCACTGAGTGTGGTCATATGAGGTTTTGACATCACGGGTCACAATGTGGGACACCTTTGACACGAGATCTTTGGTGCGCAGACATACTTCCAAACAAATGTAGTGGCATGAGGTTAGAGATGAAAGATTGTTTTCCTGATTATGATTCTGCAGCGCTCAATGCATACAGGGCTTGCGGCGTCATGCATGATGGGGACTTGGATAGACAGACACGAGATTTGGCAGAGGGTAGATTGCATGCAAATATGTTTGCAGCAAATGCGTGATGCAGATATGTTCTGGACAAATGTGTGTGTGCATCATGTGGTTCAGGTGTCATGTCATCAGCTTGAGTTAGACTCTTTCCTACTCTGGAACCTGTATGTTTCTTTCTGATACACAACATGCATACCCACTTTTGTTCCTTTCTTTGCGCAAACAAGACAGTTCTGTATACTGGGCCCCTGTCCTCAAGACATGGGCATTGATGAAGGGCAAGGTTGCATGTGAGCATTTACTATTGTAGGGAATGATGGTTATAGCTACATCTAGCACATTGTGCTGTTCTAGAGATTATATGGACTGTGAGAGGGACCAGCCATTAGGACAGTAGGAGAGAGAGAGAGAGAGCCATGAGAGGTAATAGGTAAAGTAGTGTGTGACAGTCTGTGTAATCCGAGATTCAAGTATTGAATGCCTGATATGCAGATGCCACACTTCCATGATGACAACGTATGTTTGGAAGTAAGTTTGGCCCATGGACAAAATCTTAAGCTGGCTTGGTAAGATGTCTGGATCCATGGAAGAATATCACTGTCAGCGAAGTGGTGATTATCCACGTGTTTGGAGGACCTGGTCCAATTTACGTATCTATGACAAGTCTCGGAATCGCTACTAGGTCCGTACCCATATACTTCATCTACTAACATGAGCTGTATGTATGCACAACTGTGTCCCACTGAGCGTTTCAGTAACACCCTTCAAAGACTTTGCCACGCAATCCTGTGGCATCGACCCTTCACACAAGGATGAAAACACAGTGGGCTGCGCTGTAAAGACCACTGGTGTTGTTTTGTGCCAGCTAGTTCAGTATTGCACTCGACACATGAGCAAAACAAGTATATGGGTAGCAACCTACACACTTGCATATACAAGTCATGTGTGTCACAGTATACATCTCTTGCTGATTTGTGTACAGCACTAGCTAGTGTCTGTTGTAGACACGAGAATATAATGGTACATACTGTGATTGCAATTGGGTTTACTGAATGGGGAGCGTAGCTATGTTGCAGTTGTGCTGGTGGGCTGCATGGTGCCATCTAGAGAGGGCCGTCTGGCTTGCTGAGCCATCAGAGAGTTTCGCATCTGCAGCAAAACAAAGCAGCGGTCACTATTGTGAAACATTCAGAGCTCAAACATGTCGCATAGCCTGTGCAGCAGTTTGCAGGCATTCCGAAAATGAACTGCATAGTGTGTCCTGCTGCATCACAATTGTCTGCTCATGCCTTGCTTCAGTGCTGCAATTGACCGGACACATATTGCTACTGAGTGGCACCTAGCTACAACTCAAAATCAACCTGGCAGACCTTTTTTGTGGTGGAAGTAGCACCAGTAATGCAAAACAACATGAAGAGTTTGGCTTTCACTTTAGCAATAACAACAGTAACAATGATGATAAGAACAAACAAGTACCAACTGTTGTATGTCGAAACGAAGCATACCTCAAGCCGCTCATGCCTTCTGCTGACTGAGGCCGCACACCTCTGCTTCTCAGCGGCTGTCTCAGGCTCAAGGGTGAAAGGAATGTCGACGGTTCCACCAGTGCGATTGACAGACACAACTGTTGCAAAGGCGTCCCCACAGTAGAACACCTCGCGCATGGTTGGGCTTTCTCCACAAACCGATATCATGACCTCTGTGGAGCTTCTGAAAATCCCTGTCACCTAGCAAGAGTAGTGCCTTGCTTACTGAGTTGTGCGTTACTGTCTGTGCCTCTGGCTTGACCCTTCATTACTGTGTCTGCTTTTGTATCTTTACCGTTTGTTGGCATTGCGGCTTACTGTTGCTGCAACTGATGTTGCTGCACATTGCTGCCTCTGATGAAGCAAGCTCAGCGGTGATGGATAGAGCTGCGCAACATCTCATGCAACACGCATGCCATATTCCTGAGTAAAAGCCAAGAAACCTCACAGGTGCATGGACCTACCACTGTTGCAAACAATATAACGACAGTAGCAACAACATTGACACCTTTCTTGCTATCCAGCTCATGATGATCCAGGCAAATGTAGGGCTGCTGTTGCTTGAGCACAAACCTGTGCTGTGATGTACATAACATCACCTACACGAGTGGGCTGGGTGAAGGCAATGCCGTCCATGCTTCCAGTCAGCAGGTGACCCCCCCGCCCCACCCTGCTGGCTGCAATGTAGGCACACTGCTCCATCCACCGCATCACCTGCCCAGGCACTGCATGATGGTCATAATCCTGAACCCTAAACCTGGACAAGCAGTGGGAGGCAAGGCACTGTGATGCAGTCTTCTTCAGTCTTGCTTATGCACTCTGCTTCAGTCTTGCTCATGCACTCTTTCTCAGTCTTGCTTGTGCACTCTTCTTCAGTCTTGCTTATGCAGTGCTTCCTTAAGGCATCAACGACATGGTGGCCCTTGTGCAAGAAGGTCAAGCAACCCTGCTTGTTGCTGCAGAGGACAAACACACCACTAGAAGACTTATGAAAGCACATAGACACACTTGCCTTGACTCAGCTTGATACTCTGAGCACAAGACTCGGGACAGGGCACCAGCAGCAGTGCAGGCTAAGCCTCAGCACTGTGTGCCAGCATTGTATATTGTTGTGTTGGAAGGCATTGAGCCATCGATATTGATCATCATCACATTTTCACATTGTCTTTCTGCTGCTGTGAGCTGATATGTTTGTCAGTCCAGTGCATTAAGATGGCTGTGGCACTCAGCTCAGGCAGCCTTACAAACAGCTTCAAAGCCGTCACACCCTCCCCCCTCGCTCCCCCTTCCCCTCAATAGGAAGAAGCGCACCTGGCCACCAAAGGTGATGCAAGAGAGTTGGCGTGCTGAGGCATGATGAGCTGAGTCATGTGTGCCAGAGTGAAGTCTGGAGAGACAGGAGTGCTTCTTCCCCTCTGGCGTCTTGCTCACCTGCAAATTTTGAGCAGCACGACCACCTTAACACAGAAAACCACCTGATCGCAACCCTTCAGGGAGTCTTGTCAGTTCCCTGTCTGCCTGCTTTGCCATTCCTGTCTTGTGCCATCGCCTGTTTTGCACAATGACAGCATGCGTCATTGCAACAGTGTCCTTGGACTTGGCAGAGGCAGCTGCTGCCGCATGCAGCATTGAGAACGCTACTATGCTTTACAGTAGACAGGCTTTTGTCATGGTCCATGCTTAGCAAAGCAACAAGGGCAAGGAAGAGCATGCTGGACACAAAACACAATGCTGGGAACACTGCACATTTGTACATGCAGGCTATAGCAATCAAGCTGTCCATTGGGCAAAACTCTCGCAAGGCACCAGGGGATGCAGATACTTGCAGCATAGACTTTGGGGGGGGGGGGGTTTGAAGAAGACAAGTGCAGACCTGCAGGGCGGGTGCAAGGGTTGGTCCAGCTTCTCGGTAGGTGACCGGCTGCAATCGGCTTTCAGCCAGCTCAGCGGCCAAGGCAGGGTCACTCTTGAGCTTGTTTCGCTGAGCCAACCTTTCCTGACGCCTCACCTCAGCTGCAAGTCACATGATGTTCAGTGCGCACTGCCAGCAGGGGACGAGAGGAAGAGGGGGGGAGGGCAAGGAGGCGAGCAAGGATGGGGGAGGAAGGGGGATTGTGTGGCTCAAGTAGGAGTCCCCACTGACCTAGGGGCAGTGTCCAAATGCAGGGCTCAAGGATGTTGAGAGTGGTGGGGAGGGGGTGTGATGAGCGTACGGGGGGGGAGGGGGGCTTGAGGCTGAAAAAGTATGGTGTAAAAGTTGAGCACTGGTCTATGCACTCAATGGCAGCAGATGCTGTCAGCAACAACTCTGCCAGGCTTGCCTGGCTGCAATGCCACGAACTAGAATTTGTATTCCAACCAAATACAAAGTTGCAGTGACTGATGCGGTGACTGAAGCATCCACAATTCTGCAGAAAGGTTGTGTACTGCCTTCAGTCCTGGCAGATGTTCAGGACGCTGTCACTCTTGAAGCCTGGCACGGCTGTCGTACATGCAATATGATGGCAGCTACATAAGCATTAGTATAATCCAGTATAGGTGTGATTGGAGATTGGAGGATGTCTCAATGCCTGAGACCTCATGACAGAATGCAAGGAGTGCAGACCATGCCAAAACGTGACCATCAGATAGCGTCAGCACTGGGATTGCAGGCCTTGCTTGCACGTGGCACTGGATCGCATGGCTCAAGGCAACCATGCACCTCTGTAGCAGCATGCTCAATCTCTATTGATGGTATAGCAGCGAGGTGAAGTAGTTACATAGCAAAGTGAGGACTTGCTAGAAGCACCGACATGGGAAGGGATTATGTCATGTGCACAACACGTTCATCTGGGGTACGGGGGTTGGGGGGCGAGGGGAGGGGTTTGGGGCACAGAGTTGGAGAGGGGAAGGGAAGGGGGAGCTGGTGAGAGCTGACCGGCTCGAAAGATCTCCCTTTGGTGGGGCGAGGCTGGGGTGATCTTGGGGAGGGGTTTGACGGCCCTTCCTGGTGCAGGTCTTGCCATGACTGAAACGAATGTCAGATAGGCACTGCAGCAGTGGTGTCGTGCACCGGTCAGCATGTCTTCTTCTTCTACCCTAACGCCGACCTGCAATGCAAGAATCATGTGAAGTCTTGGTTGAACAGCAAGTAGGTCATGACATGCATGGCATATAGACATGGTGCAGAAGCAGCGTTTGCAAATCCTGCTACCTCCAGTGATGACTGGAATGTCCGATTGACCATCGCTGCTATGATTGCCACTGATCCCTGCATATGCAGAAGGGCTGTCAAGCAGCAGTCAGGGTAGGGGTTTTGGCAAACACTGGTGACCTACCACTCTACATGGCTTGAGGAAATGTACTGCATCAACACTGGCAGTGACGCAAGGACCACGAGCCACCGTCTTTGCAGCTAAGCCTGCGCATATATCGATCCAGCCAAGCACCTGACCTCAAGCAAATGCTGGCTTTGTCACAGTCCGGCAGTATCAGGCCCAGAGTATCAGCATTCGGGTAAGCACCTGACCCCCAAAGCAAATGCCCAAAGTGTCAGAGTCCGAAGGCAGCACTATTTGGTGCATCACAACTCGAGTGGTTCCCATAGCAAGCTCCTCGCTCTCCACAAAGCTCTGGGCATTGAGGCGATCTAACGCTGCGGTCGACATGCTTCGTGGCATCGAGGGCCCCGTGAGAACATCGAAAGCTGTCTGTGATCGCTGAGATTGACTTTTTGCTGGTGAATTGGAGGCAAGTAGCAGCTGCGCCAGCTTTTGATCAAGGGAAGCAACGCGTTCTTGCAGCGCTTTGATCTCGACGTTGGCCTTCTCAAGCGCAAGCTCGGGTGATGCCATGTTTGTCGACAATCAGCCCTGCCAGTTACGCTGCATCGATATGGAGCTTGCCCAATAGCTGTGTGACACAGCCTGTGTCGGTCAAAGAGCTACAGCTCGTTGACCTACCTAGGCTGCACGTGGAAGACTGTTTAGGCAATCCCGGCCAATCAGAAAAATCTTTACCTGGCCTCATCTGCTAAGTAGCTGATCTCGCTACCGAATCCTTTAGTGCGCGCTTCTTCACGCTTGCAAACACTTGGAAACTCTTCAAAACCGCTTTGGCCGCAAACACAAGTATGTCGTTCGCTTGCAGTACCTCCAGTATATTCGGCACTAGCTTGCACTCTCAGAGCGTGCGATCCCAGTCGCGTCGAGGTGAGACGGATTTGCACGTTTCCATTTCGTTCGTGCATGTCAGGTCACCAATTGCCTGTATCATGCAATTCCTGTCGCTCCTTCCTGGCTGCGCTGCTTTAAGCTCCGGATCGGATAGGGTCATCAACCGAGGTCCCCGTCAAACTCATGAATGCCATTGCCGCACAGGATCAAGGCAGATCACAGAAGCTGCAGGACCCAAAGGAAGGTTCTTCGACCGGCCCGGGGGTGACAAAAAAGAGTCTCAGAGATTTGACAAGAGTGAGACCAAGAAAAAAAGGGACTATATGTGCCCCTGGACAAGAACGTAAGTAGCACCCTCACTCAGTTGTGCACACACACCTGGGTCTTAGCTGCTACAGTAACACACTTTGTGTGCATACAGCTCAGGGATGCATGGCCAGGCAAGGCTCAAAAAATGCTTAAATCAAGGAACCGTGGCGCTGGAGGAGATGGAAAGAAGATCAAGACCAGCAACAAAGTGCCAGGTGCAGACCTCGTTTGTGCAAATTTGTTTCAGTTTCATACTCTGTGTTCGAGTTGGCTTTCTACATATCAGATTGCTGTGGTTGTGGATTACCACATACACAATAGGCCCCACCATATGCTGAGGCTATGTACAAACTGCATACTGCAACGCTGTAACAGGTGTTGCCTCTGTACCTTAAAGCGTCACAGCTGGGTGCTGTCTTGAAGGCAACACTCACAGGACTATTGCCTGTGCTCTGTGCCTGAGATGTGTGTGGTTACTTTCTGATCCAGGCAGCCTTTCAAGTGCTACAACCGTATTCATGGGGACTTGCTTTGATCCAATACTTGTACTTCCAAAATTGCATGCTGCGTATCCAACAGACTGCACAATTTTATCATGGACTGTGCCTTGTACTTTGTAGACTGGTAGGTAGGCAATGCTTTTGGCCACATGCACTGTACATGGTTCAGCTAGACATTAGTTATGGGCGTGCCAGGTCTCTAGGGCCCATATGACACATGAAACAATTTCTTTCTCATAATGCTCAAGTATACGTGATGAACGTGTGCGCAGAATTGGATAACAGATGTTTATGGTGTCTGCGACATAACGCTACAAGTTCTTGTGCAGGAGCAACAAGCCTGCCAGAGGACACCGCTCCATTTGTGGCTGGTGGTCTAGCACTTATTTTTGTGGTGGTAGCCTTGCTGGCAACAGGTGGACTTGGTGTTGGATCCATTCAGCTCCCAGGCGCCACCTAGACACCGTCTTGTGCTGTGTTGCTTTGTTCAGTCTGACAGAGAAGATCAACAGCTTATGTGTCCATTTGGTAGTCATTGTGCGCCATGTGCTGAATCCCGAATATGTTACTAGCATTGTGGGTCCTGTTTGTTGTGTATCTTCTGTAACTGTTGTGCTTTTCTACCCTTTGCTTGTAGCAATATATGCCTGGGATTTGCTTTACAAGGCAATTCTGTTATTGCCAGTTTTCAACACTGTTGGTCAGCCCCAATTGCCAGGCACATCAGCACCAATTGCCAGACACATCTGACAGCAATAAACACAACTACACCTTCATCAGCAAGAGGCTGGCAACTGCAGTTGGCAGGCTGTCTGTTTTTACTTCAATCCTTGACAGGCATTTGTGTCTGACAGCACTTGGGGAGATTGATTTTCTCATGTGCCTGGGTAATAAGACACAAATACCTTCTAGACAAAGGTGATTGACCCCAATTTCAACACCGCAGTATGCCAGTAAGCCTGCCAGTAGCTGCAGTAGCTTGCAGTGAGTTCAAATTGCCCAGAACAATACTTGGTTACAATGCTGGACAGGCAGACAAGAGACAAGACTGTGCTTGCAAACTTTCAGAGCCTTCAAACTTCCAAGCTGCTGTAAAAACTCAAATTGCCCAGAACAATACTTGGTTACAATGCTGGATAGGCAGACAAGAGACAAGACTGTGCTTGCAAACTTTCAGAGCCTTCAAATTTCCAAGCTGCTGTAAAAACTCAAATTGCCCAGAACAATACTTGGTTACAATGCTGGACCGGCAGACAAGAGACAAGACTGTGCTTGCAAACTTTCAGAGCCTTCAAATTTCCAAGCTGCTGTAAAAACAAAAGAAAAAGAAGTGTTAGTTACGCCACATGCCACAGGCTGGTTTACCTTGAAGAGGAATATGCTGGCGCTGGCAAGTGCTGGGAAGCTACGTTAGCTGACACGTAGTGAGTAGCCTAGGCTGTATTCCGTTTGCTTTGATGCTCTTGATCAACCCTAAACTAGACAAAGTTTTGCAGCTAGCAGTTCCAAGGAAAGGCAACATTGATCAGTCAAACACTCAGGATCCACCCAATCAGTATCATCTGAAGCAGGTAAGCAATAGTTGCTCAAGCACTCCTCAGCCCTGACACAATGACTTCTGATTGCCAAATCAGCTAAAGAAGCAGGCTGGAGACATGGCCTCAGCGTCATTGCAGTGACCACCAAACAATCAACAAGTAACATGAGCAACAGCACAGACACCACAATGACATATAGAACAACAACAAAAAAACCAGTGCTGTGACAATTAGTCATGAATCACATAAAATTGCATGCTGTTATGTTACTGAAGCCGAAACGGACTGGATTTGGATGGCTTGCAGCAGC